>JAHRHJ020003720.1:0-125243 GCA_019776745.2 Taxus chinensis | reverse complement strand
TTCCCACCTTCGAGTGAATCTAGAATCAGATCATTTCTCGGGAAGCTGGGTGCAATCCAGAGATTCATCCCAGACTTAAGCTTCGCTATTCATCCAATCAAGAATTTACTCAAGAAAGGACTATAGCATTCATTGGACTGAAGACTGCAATGAAGCTTTCAACGCAGTTAAATTGCTTCTACTGTCACCACCTACGCTAATGCCACCTAAGCTAGATCGCCCGTCTAATTCTATACTCACGGGCTACCGATTGTTTCGTTAGCTTGCATGCTAGACCAAGAAGACGATTGCCAAGAGAGAGCATGCAATTTATTTCATTAGCCGAACATTGCTCGACCTACGAAACGCGCTATACACAAGCAGAACGAGAATGCCTTGCCATAGTTTTCGCAACCAAATGCCTAAGACACTACATGCTAAATCAAGAGACAAGGGTCATGGTAAAAACTGACCACTTACGAACCTTCCTCACACAAGGGTCCCTGTCTAAAAAGGCGGGACGCTTTATAACCTTAATGGGAGAGTTCGAATTAACTTTGTAAACCAAAAGTCAGTTAAAGGGCAAATCATCGCAGATTGGTTAGCCTGATAACCCGCTAGACGGAGGCGGACTTAGTAGACTTAGACTTTCCAGATGAAGTGTGTACTACGTCGAAACCCGACCTGCTATATCTGAGTGCCCTTGGTACGCTGATATCATTAGTTATATATGGACCATAGGTACCCAGAAGGAGCTACACCTCAACAAAGAAGGGCGGTTACGCATTATCGTAGCTAAATATTCATTATAGAGCAAGTGCTCTATCGGAAAGCATTCGATGGAATGCTCTTAAGGTGTGTTGACACAGAAGAGTCCAAGAAGATTCTCCATTGAATCTCACAGCGGTATATGTGGAGGCCACTTTGGCGGCCACGCCACCACTCAAAAATACATCGAATGGGCTATTTCTGGCCCACTCTAGAACATGACGCAATAGAGTTTGTACGCAGGTGTCATAATGTCAGGAGTTCTCTCATGAGATCCACATGCCCGGCACAAGCTTTGCAACCGATCGCTACTCCGTGGCCCTTTTCTAATGGGGCCTGGACTTGATAGGGAAGTTCTCTCCCTCGTCCACAGGACGGCCACAATTTTATAATCACGGCCACTGAATATTTCACTAAATGGGTAGAGGCCATGCCTCTTACAACTGTACCTGGTTCTGTAATCGCTAAGTTCATTTTGAACCAAATCATTTGCAGGTATGGTATCTCGCAAATCATTATCTCAGATAATGGAACTTCCTTCAAGAATGAAGAAGTTCGTGAGCTATGCAACAAATTTAAAATCAGCCATCATACAACTTCCGTTGTACTATCCCCAAGCCAATGGGCAGGCTGAAGCAACGAACAAAACAATGAAAGCCATTCTCCTTAAAACGGTAAAAGAAAACAAATGGGATTGGAATTTAAAGTTATATCCGGCCTTGAGGGCCCATCGAACCTCAATAAGAACTCCGACAGGAGCAACTCCTTTCTCGCTGGTATTTGGGTCAGAAGCAGTTCTCCCACTTGAATTTGAAATCCCCAGTCTCTGCATTTCACTACAAGGGATTCTGGATGAGGACACTTACAGAGAAGCACGTCTTTCTCAATAGAAAGCCTGGATGAAGCTAGGTTAGATGCTGAACAACGACATAGAGTCTATGCTGAACCGAATGTGCCGGCAGTATAATAAGAAAGTCTATGAACGTGACATATACGAAGGTGACCTAGTTCTGAGGTTAGACAACCGGATCGACAAGAAGACCGGCGAAGGAAGGGAATTCCAGCCCAAATGGTTGGGCCCATACCGAGTCATGAAAGGACTAAGGAAATGGTGCATACCTCTTATACATGCTAGCAAGGTGAGGAGTTTGGCGAAACAGTCAATTCCCTCCACCTCAAACATTTCTATGCGTAAGTAGCAAGCGCTGCCTATATAACTATCTACATCGCATTTTCATATAAATTAGGATCATTTTGTCCACTTGTTCTTACATAAATTGTCATCAAAGAATCTATTCTCAAAGTAATTCATTTCAAACTCGTGATGTTTCTGGCATGAAGTTATTTAATCATACCTCTCCATATTCGTATATTATCAAATCATCTTCAGAATCTTTTATCTAATAAAATCAGACATGACGAAGTCCCTAACAATAACCATACCAAGCTCTGCAAGTTTGTTCTCGCTTTGGTTTCTTCTTAGGATAGGTGTCTTGCCTATGGTCTGTTCTAGACGCTTCATGGTGTCACATCTATCCTATATACACATCTCTTTGGAAATAAGAATATACTGACATCTTACTCAAACAAGACAAGTCAAGAAGTGATTAAATAGAAAATTTTATTTTTACACATTTCCTTGCCCCACCAACCTTCGGTGATGAGCTTACGTCTCTTACTAGTGACGTAGGGTTGGGAAAGGATGGAAATGCCCTTACTCACCTATGCCTTACCCACGGTGATAAACCCATTGCTTCTTACAGGTAGAACGGGGGCAAAGTGTAGGGGGTCATCTAGATAAAGTAAATGTTAAAAGGTCATAAACAGACAATTCAAAATTTGAGTCAAAAATGAATGAATCAGATATTCAAAATTCTAAAAAGAGTTAAAAATCCTAAAAAAAACCCAGATTTTGTCTACTATGTGGCCATCTACGGGTCTAACTTTGGATAAACCGCAAGGTAAGTTACATCCAAAACTATGAAGTCATTCAGGTAGAGTAAGCTTGTAGTTTTTAATTTGGTTCCACCAAAGCTTCGTCTGTCTTTCATCACTATCACTTCACCATATTTCATAACTCTGCACCATTCTTGGCTCTTGGTGATGAGCTCTCGCATCTTACTAGTTGCGTGGAGTTAAGGGTGGGGCAAGTCAATGTGTTCATCATACTGGTGGTTCTCATCACTGTGCCAAAACAAATACATGAGTTATCCAAATTGCTAAACAAAAGTTAAGATTCAAGATCACAGTATATATCTACAATATCATGTATCAGCATCATTAAACACAAAAGGAAAGGAAACATTTGCATCATCTATTTCCCATTGCATACATTCTAGAAAGCATATAAAACATACATCGTAGTATACACGAGAAATTTGGAAACAGAAAGGGAAAACACAAGTGACAAAGTTTTGATCCAAAATCGACGCATATATATATAAATAATCAATGTTTGTATACAATGCCATCATGCACTAGGGCATGGTCAAAATGCTCAAAGAGCCCGTGATACACAAAAGAATCTAAAAATACAAAAATATAGAGAGCTAAGTGGCCTCTCAACCCCTCCGTGATCCCGCCGAAGGTGCGCGCCCTCGCCTAGGACTCCGGCTACGCTGGCGCTCTGAATGAATGGAAGGCTCAGGGTCTCGAGGGGCAGCCGCGGTTTCACCATGAGAACGGCTCCTCATAAGGCGCTCAGCTGTCCTATAGACTACCAACTCTGTACGGAGAGTCGACACCATCTTGGCCACATGCCAAACGGGAGAAAAGATGTCGGTATGCCTACCGGCTGCTGAGGGCTCCCCGACATCTACGGATAGCTCCGCACGAGTCTTATCCATAGGGATCATCAGAGAATCAGTGCATACCCTATGGATTAGATCCTGCCACTCATCGATAGTCTCTGCAAAATAAAGAAGAAAGATGAATTAGAAACTAGGAAAGAGGCTAAAATATACAAGATACAAATATAAGGAGGGATAGCAGTTAAAACAAGTCCTAAAAATAAATCAAACTAACACTGAAAGGGAGAGAGGATAACTTACTCGGATCACCGAGCCTCCAAGATGGGTCACTAGGGCCAGCACCCGCTGCAGATGCCACTGCCGACTGAGGAGCTGCTCCTATAGTTGGGGGCAACATGACGCCTCGCAACAGACTCATCATCTCCACCATGGCCCCCGGGAGAGTGGATCCTCGGAAACTAGAGTCTCTCTCTCTGCGCTTTGCTCCGCCCTCTCTGCCTGCATGATATCCTGAGTGTCATGCCACTCAGGATCACTCTCGTCCATCTACTCCTCCGACCCTCCCTCTGTGGACTCCTCAGAATCTGAGTCAATATCTATAGGGTCATTGCTACTATGAGCAAGACCCGCGGTAATCTGAAGTAAAGGTGCCCGAGGTGCACCAGCTCTCCCTCTGGCCCGAACTATCCCCCTGGCTGCAATAGGAATGCCAGGGGTAACCACTGTCTAACCACGACCTCTAGGCCCCCCTCTAGCCTCTCGAACTGATCTGTAAACTGGTGCTACTGGAGGAAGCATGCCCACATATGGGAGGCTGAACTACTGAGGAACCCTGCTGAAAGGATGTACCTCTACCCGTCCCACACGGTCAATAAGCTGCCCTGTGATAGAACAGGAGACCAATGTCATGGCCTCCTCTCCCCATACACCGGCCATAAGCTGGTACGGTGTGGCCTCCATGTCTACTGTAGTGAGGGAGGCTACTGGCTGGTGAGGTGCTCTAAGCACCGACATATCTGACCATCTGGCCGCCCTCACAGCCCCAGGATCTGCCACCTCCACGCATCTGCCATAAGGAATAAAATGCTCATACACCCAACTCATGGCTAGAGTTGGGTGGCTCAACGACTGTCCCTGTAAACGGACCACCCTATATAAGTCGTGATAGGTGGTCCCCAAAATTTCTGCCCCCCAGGCGTATATCCGGCCATGCCCCTGTATCTGTGCAATGATGGGGGCCCAACAGTATAACAAAGTGTCCCCTCCCTTGTCCCCGATCAGTCTCGAGGCAAGGATCCCCATGATGGCCTGTCGAAATACGGGGATGGGCAAAGAAGGAATGGATCTAACTCTCACTCCCTTCTTCGGCCCCGTGGAAATAGCTGCATCTCCCATATATGTCGCCCACTGTGCAATCTGTGCCCGTGAGCCTGCTGTCTCTAATGTGAGTCGCCTCCTGATGATCGGGACCCCCAGAATGCGGGTCCTCTAATGTAATGGTCCACTCACCACGGACCCCTGGCAATCAGAAAGTGTTCCGATCTGCATCCCAGTAGGAGAATAAGTCACAGAGTATGTGACTAGACGGAGCAACGTGAGGCACACGTGATATCCGTAATATGCCGGCCCTCTGCAATGTGTCCTCCTCATCTGCTGAGAGGGCATCCAATACCCCGGGCAGCCAGTCACACTCTCTCTCCCGGCTCCATCTAATATACTCCTCCTTCGCCTGCATACACCCAAAAACACACAAAACAGAGTAAGTTAGTATCTAAACAATATCAAGAGAGTTATAAAAACATACACAAATGCTAAAAATACAAGTGTAGGTTTTCAAAAGAGGTCTTTTTGCATTCTGTGCAAAACCGCCGCCCTGGGCAGGGGGCGGTTTTGTAACTGCCGCCTTGAACGCGGCGGTCTCGTGACCGCCACCCTGGACAGGGCGGCGGTCATGTAACCGCCGCCCTGGCCAGAGCGGCGGTCGCGGTCCGAAAACCCACGCGGGTTTTTTTTTAACCCCAAAAAGCCAAAAAACTAGCAAAAAACGACCATTTTAGCTAAAAATAAAGCCTACCCAGTAGGCGCCCCCCCCTAGATGGACCTTTTAAACCTAACATTTTCAAAAATGACCCCCCCATTACAACAAATTTAGCATTTCAAAATTGAAGAGGGAAAAACACAAAATTGAAGAAAAACCAACCTGTGACCTCACGGGGTGGCGTTCCACACGTGGAGGCATGATCACTATCTCGCTGTGGACGTTTTGACTCTACTCGCGAGAGAAACAATTACCGTGGGCCCCAGAGCTCAAAATCTATCAAATCGACTCGCGTAAATGAATAGTAAAATGGGCCCACTTTTATATATATAGCACTCTAATTCGTTTTAAATCCCCTTTTCACAGGTTCAGAGCACTAATGGAGGTAAGTTTCTATCCTCACACTAATGGTACGTCCTCTTCCCCTATTATTTTAGCGTTTATTTTCCAAGTTATTGTATCTATCTGCACTTGAGTTCCCCTTTCATTTTTGCAGGTAGCGGGAATTTCGGATGGCGTCATTTCGACACACGGACGTATAAGGTATAACTTCTAACTTCCCATTTCGGGATGGCCATACTCGGACCCACCATTTTATGCCTCTTCATGGCTAAAACGCTTCTCCGAGGGGGCAATATGTACGTACCCAAAATTGTAAGGTACTGTATTGCGGAACGGTGTAATAAATACCCCAATGATGATACGGGTCTCTTCGCAAGGTGTTCGGGATCCAGAGAAGCTTTACAGATATGCGTTAACATCCCACATGCCCCGCTTAGCCCCCGCATGCTTTGTTTTCCCTTTTTTCCTCTTTTCTTGGCTTTTTGGTCTTCAGTGACGAAACCGCCGCCCTGAACAGGGCGGCGGTCCTGTAACCGCCACCCTGAGCAGGGCAGCGGTCCTTTACACGTTTTTCCAGAACGTTCTTTTGACGGAACACACGCAAAGTTCAACGCTTCACCAGCTTTTCTTGCTGACTTGAGCATGCATTAATGTTTTTGGTCCCCTAGAATAGTGTTTTTCCTTTGTTTATTGTTTAGGAGTTCAGTTTGGTTTTGATCTTTGGGTGTTTGAATTCCTATAAATGCATGGTTTTGTGCACATGCAAAAGGCCCCTCATTTCTTGTTTAAAAACTCATCACTTTTAGTAGTTCAGTCTTCTAGTTTGCTTAAGCTTTTGATAATTTTAATCTTTTTACATGCTTAGTTGCATTTACTCAGCTGTTGGTAAGCCACAGATCCAACTTGTGCAAACAGTATTATTGCTTTTGGAGTAGAATAGTTTAGGCAGCCATTAAAGTTGCAGGTTTTTCTCTTCATACAGACGAGTTTTAGGTTCTCGATGCATTTTTGTTACATAATTCGCAGTAGACCCCACTAGGAATTGCATAGGCCAAGCTCTGTACTCTTGCGCTATCCCTCTCCTATCCGCATTCTATTCTATCTGCATTCTTAAGGCTGTCCATTGATCCAAATATCTATTCCTGTTGATGCAAGCATTACACGCTTTTCTGGATTCACGTGAGCATAAAGAACGAGGAGATCATACTGAGGGGACAAGAACACACACACACCGTCAGATTCGCCACTGTTCTGCGAAATCCAGGTTCCATCTTTCAAAGTTTTAGTTAGAACTTATCTAATAAAGTAGTTAATCACTTTATTACAGTTATTTCCATTCTCGATATTGCCAGGGAAGTTGTGGGGATTGATAGTTTCTGAGAAACTATGATTCATTCCTCACTTCTAAGGTAGGATCGAGAATCTTGCAAATAGATTAGTTATTTTGTTGTTTAGAATAGATATACAAAATTGCACAGACAAATAGCTACACTCGGCTATTTTGTTTGTTTTACGTTATTAGTTTAGTTGTCAATTCTAAATATTTTTAGATAGCTGCTTTCTTATAAATTGCCAGAAAATATTAAAAAAAAAGAAATTATATATGCTAGAAGTGTACTTAGATTTTACTTTATTATAGCTTGTTCATTTTTTTTGTTTTACTGCTTTTGCATGACAATTACGGGACCTAGGGAGCCCAGGGAATACATTTTCGAGCCAATTGTGCCCCAGCCCAATATCGTAGTGGTAGTAACTGACATTGACCAAAACCTTAGGATACAAGTCTTCCAAACAACAACAGACTTCCAACAGATCAGGTCACAGTTGAGAGGGTTAAACGTAGAAGACGACCAAGCACACACATTTTGGTCAAATCAACCAAACTACAGGTTATCCTAGAAAACATCTGCATGACTGTAGAAGGATTTGAAAGAGAACAAAATATTCGGGTGCGATCCTTTAGTTCCACAGCCAGACGCTGGAGACACCCTCGTAGATATAGATACCAGCTTAAGAATTCAAGTTGCTAGAACACTTGTGAGGTATTCTGAGAAAATCTCACAATTACTGATTCTAAACGTAGAGGCTGAGAAAGCTTATGACTACTGGATACTAGGGATTAGAACTTGATCTCACGTATGACTATAACAGGACCGCAACAACCAAGAGTCTACGGTTGTGATCCACAAATCCCACAGCCTAACGAATCCACAAGTTAGTTAGATATAGACACTGGCCTACGCACATTAGTATTTCAGTCTACTCCGATTCCACCTATCATCATTCAACAGTTGTCCCTACTAGACACAACAGCTAACAAAGCTAGAGAATTTTGGACTAGGCTAGAGAATCGTCCACAGAGTTGACTATATTCACCATATGACCCTATCAGGAGAAATACACGAAACCATCCCGGGTCATTTTCCACGCATCCCACAACCCATAGATCGAATCACGCCAGAGCTCGATATTGATCGGAGCCTTAGAGCAGTCATCCTCGCTGATCGATCTATCACACCAGTCCAAGTTAGAAGGGCCTTCTTTGCCTTAGATTCGCAAATACCATTAGTGCGTGTCAAAGACATTAGACTCCCTAACTAGTTTTTCTACATATTCTACCCCACCCCACCGGCTGTCTCGGCACGACCTCGGGAGGTCGGGTACGTGGAAGAGTCACTTGTTGATTCTCACGCTCGCCTGTTGCTTTTCCGATGTACAGTCCCCCTAACATTTTAACAAATGTTAAAATGAAAATTTGGGATTAAAAAGTGTTATCCACCATCCATTATTTTTTTTTTCATCACATAAAATGTAATTTGGAGTGTTAACAGGTGCATGTGTGTGTTTCACTTACCTAGGTCCCCTACTCATGACTTGAATACCACATGGAAAACTTGGAAGAATGTGGTGTCCCCTTGGATTTTCCCCAAGGTGAAAATTTGACATGTGGGACAAAAAAGTGTGCTCCCCCATGTGGAATATTTTTTACGTCACTTAAATGACATACTGTAGTGTTATAAACAAGTTATATTGCTCCCATGCAAACCTGGCCCCTCTCTCACGTTCCCAGGACCCCATGGGACACTTGAAAGCATGGTGTGTTCCCTTTTATTTTACACATGGAGAAAAGTGACATGGGTCACAAAAAATGGTGATCCCCATGATCCCTCTCTCTACAACTTTTGTAACTTCACTTTCACCCCAAGAAACATGTCAAACTTGTATGTTTGCTTAACCAATTCCCCCATTCCTCATTATCTGACCCCCGTGGAAACTTTTTGAGCTGATGGTGTTCCCTAAAATTTTCCCAAAAACAAAATTTGACATGAAAATGTGCTTCTCTTCCTCTCACATTAATCCCCAAGGATAAATCAAAGACTAGTTTTCAGCACCTTGAAGCCATTTTCAGCTCCTTGCATCTTCCTCACATTGCACCACAAGGCCTGCCACTTGTAAACATCAAGTCCAAATTTCACTTTCTTTCCACATATATTGTCACTTTTTTCACATTTTTTCACCCTAATTTTTTTAGGGTGCAAGCACACTTCAACCTCCATCCAACCCATGCTTTAGCATGTTGGGTTAAAATTGAAATGAAAATTACAAATTTTAATGAAATAACTCCAAAACCAAAACACTTAGTAACTTTTGTGTATTTAAAAGGTTCTGAATTTTTCCCACCCAAGACTCTAATTTTTTCCTAGTAATTATTGCTATATATTTTTCCAGAACCCTCAAGATCCAAAATTGAAGTTTGCTCGTATCTCACAATCTATGTTGCACCCATCTCCACCAAAAATTCACTAGTGCATTCCTCCAAAAACTACCTTCAGAGTTTGATTGTAAAAGTAACACTTCTATTGATTATCTATATATGATTTTCATCACTCATGTAGAAATTTATAAGCCATTGGGGTTGACCCTTTTTATATCTACAGAAGTTATGGTGAGTAAAAATCCTTGAAAAATTAGGAGTAGAAAGGTCCTCAAGACATAACCTAATCTTTTGAGAGTGGTTTCATTCCAATCCAACACTCATAAACACCTAAATTTAAAAATAGTAAGTTGTTTGACAAGTCCCACATCTCTAAATATAGTAATTTTCTAAAATAGTAAACCATCTTTAGTGTCCATGTTACTTCTTGTAAGTATAAAATTAACAAAAAGTTACAAATATAAAAAAACTTACTAAAAATATCCCATCCCAGACAAGGACCTACTAAAAAATGGAAAGTATTGGAATTGGGCTCTAATTCACTTATATTAACTCAAATTACTACCCATCTCATTACTTTTTTCCATCATGAAGATCAAGTATTTAGGTATGGAAAAACCCAATATCACCACTAACCACTAAATACCCCATTGTGGAGGAAAATGATGTCACCCACATAGACCTGGAAGAACTAAAAGCCAACAATGATGAACAAGCCGTGAGGGGAAAGTGGAAGAAAATGATACTCTCAAATAAGATTATGTCAGGGCAAGAGACCACCTGCTATCTATTTAGAGCACCAAAATTTTCCTGGCATGTACACAACATTATGATCCAAACACTAGAAAAATTATGGTAGATGATAACTCAATCCTCAGCAGTCCTCACACCAAAAGGAATTATCTCAATGCATATGAGATTCCTACCAGTAATAACATGGTCATCATAAACAAGGGGTTTTGATTCATAAGAGTGGGAAAGGAATGAATCATATTTGCAAGGCTAGGAAACTTTTTCATGGTTTAAACAGGAAGATAAATCCCTTGTTAAAATCTCCTAGACACATTAGTCTCAAGGTGATTTTATGACATACTGACACACTATATGCAAGAAAATAGATGATTCAATTCATCCTAATAGTCATTAAAAAGGGGATCATCATGGTTGAATCATTTGGGAAGTTGTCATGGAGGTAAATTGTGAAGTTCAAGAGAGTCAATGAGGAGAAAGGTAATGATCTCACATTGTAAACTCTAACCTTGTGTTTAATTGTGTTTCCAAGAGAAGGAACAACATGTGAATCACACCATGGAAAATTAATATGTCAAAATGAAGCTGGTGTGTGTAAAATATTTCCACCTGAACCACAGGCTAATCGAGGTACCAAGATCATCATATGTTGTAATATTAGGGCAGTCATCATTAATTCCACACTCATTACAAGTATCTTAGTAATAGTGTTTTTGAACACTTATTCAATGCTTTGGAGTGTGTCTGCATCTCAGAGGAGGAGGAATTTATAATCACATTGTTTCAAGGTCAACATGAATCAAAGGAAAATAAAATTTCATTCTTGAAGCATTTTCTCCCAAGATTCATTAAAAGAAGGCTCTTCATCAACAAAAGCTTCCACGTTTCCATATTTTCACTTCTCTCTCTTCTCCTCTCTCCTCCCTCTCTCTCTATATAACATTCTATTTCTCCATTGGGAATGTAATTTTTCACTCTTTCCTCTTATTCACTTAATTGACTTAATATTGTATTGTAAAATTTCCTTTTCAAAAATAAGAAAAATGGACTTAATTTCATTCCTATGGAATGTGAAAGGTCATAAGTGGTGGTGAGATGAAAAGTCACATGGGGGAGAGGAAGATACAAATTTTAATCTATAAACTGGGATGACTTCTCTATTCCAAAAGGTTAGCATTTTTTTTATTATTGTTAGTTCTTGGCCTTTGTTTCACTACTACTACAAGTAATACGCTACATTATTCTATCTCCTTTCCTATGTTCTTCTACTCTCTTTAATTTTCAACTTTACAAGCATTGTAATCTTGTACAACCAAGAAGGAACATTGTGTCTTTGATTAATGAATCCATAGAACTTTGTGCCTTTGATTTATTAGTCTTGTTATTGCTTACATGATTGATTTCTTCTTATTGAATGTGGACCTACTCTGGCTAATGTGTGTGAAATATGTAAGTTTGATCAAAACTTTAACCCCATCTCCTCTTTACCTCTCTTTAAATAAAATTCCTCCCTTGTACAATGTACAAGCACTTTGCCACAATTTTATTGGAGTATTCATGTGTGATTCCAGACCTAACATCCACCCTACAGTTCTAATTAGTTTGCATTCAATAAATAATAGCTTCCCCATACTTGAGAAGGAGGGGCCTAACCCATGACTATTGGTGAAAACCACTAAACTTCCTTGGAAAAAATTATTTCACCAACACTAGGTATTATAGATGCATTTTTTATTAAAATTAATATTTTTTCTCATTGTGTAGCTTATTTACGAATCATTTATTGAAATACCTGCCAACCATGTCATGTTTATGTAGTTATTGATGAAGGAAAAAATTATTGTCAAGAGGAAATCAAGAGTCAAATTGTTGAAGGTCTAAAACTTTATCAAAAAGTTAAGAAAGCCATGATAGTCAGGTATGTGAGTCAAAAGGAATGTAAATTCCACTATGATTTTTTCTCCAAAATGGCTTATAAGCTACCTAGGTGAATGAATATAATGTTCTTTTTTTTTAGGAATTCGACACACATACTTGAGGGGGAGATCTATTCATTGAGTTAATATTGATGGAGTGTTTGCATCTAAGGTTCAATGGATCAAATATGGAAATACGATATTAGCTAATAAGCACTTTTTATGTTGATTCTCATCTATTGAGTTCCTTAACCTTGATAATTCAGATACATCGGCCGCTCAATCAAAATTCCTTAGACCATGGATATTCCAGAGGTTTAATGACTCTTGAATTACCAAATGTACCCATGTAAGTTCTCATAGTTAAACTAGGTATGCATTACAACAATTAACATACACTACAAAAGATTTTATAAAGTAGAGTGAAATTTTTATTTAAATGTATACGTTCTATTGTTACAAGTATTACTAAACTGATTTGTTAGTTCACTTCAAAACAACTCTACCTTCACAATGGAAGCTCATTTTAAACGTTATTAGACAGTGAAGAAGTTAAGAATATGATTTTCATGATATCTTGGTTTTAGTGATTTGATACACTGATCTTATGTATGGTAGTTGGGGACATATGGTTAAATTGATCTAGTCCATTTTTATAAAGACTCTAGCATCCTAAGAGTGAAGACTAAGATCATCTACAGTACCATGTGACATAGGGAAGTGATGTCTAAGAGATTGTATTTATGGATCAGGTCCAATTATCCAGACAGGGAAATGAGATTTTGGTTCTAAGAGATCATAATCCAAGTACTCAAGAAGGTTTGGTGAGATGAGTGCCTCAGAGACATGAGTTTTTTCCCTCTCAGAGAGAGAGATTTTTACAAAGAGTCCTAAGATATATTAGACTTAGCTCCCTCTAGTATTGTTATGATTAATAGTTGTTGTTAACGAAAAATTATTGACTCAAGATTGATTCTACCTAGATCTTAGAAAGGGGAGATACTTGTTGATCCAATGGAGTGAAATTAGAGTTCTATAGCCATTCTAGGTTGGAAAACTGGTCTTTCCTAACATGTATTGATGATGGCTCATATTCAGCCAACTCATATGCTCAACTGATATAGACTAGAGATGATTGGTTAGAGCTTTACAGATATGTATGGGGAGGTTATGTTGTTTACTCCCCTGAAAGACCTTGTATTTTTCACAGTCTGGTAATGATGAACACTCAAATATCGCATTTGTCGAGGTAAATCCTATTGTGGTCATGAGTCAGGGGGATTGCATGTTTATTGATATCATGTCCTTGTTAACTCTTACACGTTGTAGGATGTCTGACCACATATTTGAATTAAAAGGACTGGTATGGTCTCATAGTATTGCCCTTATGTATGAAGTATCGATCTTTTCAACATGTTTTGTACGTGAATCTAATTCATCATCTCACCACCTATATTCGTGTGATCCTAGTTTAGACATTGCTAATGTGTAAATCCCTCCTTGCCTACATTTTTTTTTAGTGGATACATGTTTTATCATGGACATGCATGGGGTATGGTATCACTGATTTTGCTGCTATAAGGATTTTGAATTGAAACATATCAACGTAGCTTGGGCCTATGTATTAAACATTAATTCTGAATGATGTTTTTACTACATTCCATAACTACGATCCATGAGAAAATGATGAGATATGTACCAGCTCACCCCTATGTAAGGTGTGAGCCATTGTTATTTTATGGTGTAAATGACTTTCCATGGTTTTCAATTGGGAAAAATTGTAGGTGTCAACTCGCCATTATAGGTGGAGCTTAACATCACCCTTGAAATGAGGCTCGATATGATGTTTTTAAATCGTCGAATTGGTTAAGAAAATTGTCAATGGAGGCCAATGGTGGTCGAGATGTCCCACCAAGTTTTTTTCAATTGTTGAGGTAGTAGAATGAACCATGTAATGAGTTATACTAAGGTAAAGAAGAATAAGTGGAAGGTAAGAAAGTTAAGTAGGCCACAAGTATGCAACTTTAAAGTCCATTCATTGTAGAAAACTGAGGATAAGTTTATAGGGTTTTCCATAAATATACATATATATATATGATCTAGATATATATGTTGGCATGGTATATCGTAATATGTGTGTTGTCATTGATGATCAATATCACATTAATGACAAAATGTAATGATTTAGGATATATATATCATGATGTTGTTTTATAGGTGCTAACATACCGGTTTCCAAGATGTGTTTCCAACTACTACAGTGGGATTCAGTGATACATGCTTGCTCTAGTAAGCCCATACAGGTGCATAGAAGGTGTTGCTTAGCAATGTATGATTTATTGGTTTTTTCAAAATCATTTTGGCATGATTACTAGCATGATTTTAGGGTACTTGAGAACTCACAACAATGGTATAGCGTAGGTTCAGGTGATTCTTACTTGGTTACATGTGCTCATTGGGAGCAAGGTATGCTTGCTTGGAGATGTGAAAGAGTGTTTAGAGCCTATTTGAGCTCATGGAATAATGAAATAAGGTATATCATGTCATATGAGGTATGTTTGGGTCATTTTTAGAGGTTTCTTGTTTAGTTATTGAATTGTTTCAGTTGGTCCTAGTTGTTATAGTGAGAATCTAAGGTATGCAAACATAGGTAAGTCTTAGTGACTAGAGATATTGAGGATTGGTATTGAAATTATGATGATTGGAAATGTTATAGGGATGTAATGATTAGTGATCTCATAAAAAATTTTAGGTTGGCCATGATGTGAATTTTGCAAGTATATGAGTTGTTTTGTGAGACAAGGTCAAAAATCAAGTGCAAAATCTAGCTCGAAGTGCAACTTCAAATGCTCGTTGTGAATTATGTGATTTTCATGGGACATTTTGGATTTCAATGATGTTTATAAGGATATTTTATAAGGTTTCAAAAAAATAATGAGGTTCAGTTCATTGTTCACGTTTTTATGAATGAAATGTTAAGAAGGTAAAGAGGTCAAAAACCTTAGTTAAACCCTAGCTAGGAGTAGTTTGCAAAAGATGAAGTATACTGACCCAGTTTTGATTGAAAATGAAAAATTGATGATTTTATATTTTATAGGACTCATAATATTTCTATAAATGTATGGTTGAGGTCATGATGATATGTGGGCCCCACCTAAAAAATAGTAGTTTTTTGGAAGAGAAGGTTTCAGCTAACGAGGAAAAATGGTAGAAAGGAGTATGGACTGAAAAATTTTTTGTTTCATGGATGTATGGGAGTTTTTATTTATGTTAATGGAGATTTCAGGAAATTTTCATGAAGTTTCATGAGGTTTTGAGGTCCAAACAGGTTGACTGGTCAAAGGGTAGTTTTGGGATCTCAAATAGTTAGGATTCTAGTCCTTTATTCATATAACTTGAGCTACAACTGTGTTTTAGAAATTCAAGTTGTGTTGAAAAATATTTAGATATATTTCCATTTATATATTTATTTCCTCATGATGAGGTCATATGATCAGGGTTTCTAGGGTGTTCTTTCAGTAAGAATGTTTTTGGCAGTTCAGGACATGATATGTTTTTGTTTGCAAGTTTGATGTTGTTTTAGGTATGATATGGATTGGGTGATGCTTCCTATCACCTGGAATGTGAAGAGGGATTAATTTGGAATCAAATTAATCCATTTATGATGTCTTGAATGTTTTTATAATTAATTTTATGAGCTAACTATTTGGAAACATATTTTTTGGAAGGTTGATATGGTGAAGGAAAATGTTGTGGTTTTGAAGTGAAGGATGTTTGATGACCTATAACTTGATTATGAAGTGTTATAAGGGTTATTCCAAAATTATTTTTAGTGGTTAACATGGAATTCTTTGGTTCATTATAAATGATTTGGTTGATCAGATTCGAAGTTTCCAGGGTGCTGAAGGGTGAAGGAAACATCTGTTTTGAAGATTGGAAAGGAAACTGGGCCCAATAAATGAAATAATTTGATTGGTTGATATTAATTGCGAACATGTAGGAATGTTTTTTTATGATATTTTAATCATATGTATAAGGGTTTTTGGTCATGATAAATTATGTGGTACTCATGTTAGGGAATTTTAAGAATGTGCCCATGGGGTTTTGAGCCATTTTTGGCACATGAATGAGGTTTTTAGCTAGGACGACCTATATGGGTCATATGTGACTGTTGTAATTAAATTTTTTTGAATGTTATAGATATTTTTTGGGGTCACATATATAATGTAAGGACAAATCATTTTGGTTTGGAAGGAAGAAAAGCATATTTAAGTACTTGTTTAGTTCATTTTTTTGAACTAGTGATCTTGGAGGGAAGGTGTGTGTGACCTAGAGGAAGAGATAATTTGAAGGTATGAGAAAATATGTTTTAAGGCTTAAGGAAGATTTCATGAAAGGTTAAGGAAAATAATATAGTATGAGAATCAAGAGGATAGAGAAAATAAAAAGTGAAGAAAGAGCAAGTTTGATGCCCTAGGGTATGAGCTAGGGTTTGTGAACTGAATTAGTGATCTCCATCAGTTGTGGAAGAAGTTAATTTTAAGAGATCAAACATATTAGGTTGGCTGAGTTAGTGCTTGGTCATCCTTAGGGGGTTGAATTATGCCTCCTTGTGGATTGGGTGCTTTTCACTAAAATAGGGGTTGGTGCTCCTTGTAGGGTTGGTGCTCTATTAAACTAGGGGTTGGTGCTCCTTGTGGGATTAGTGCCTCAATAAATTTGAAACATTTAAGTAATATAAATGTTTATGTTTCAGTGGGTTTTCTTCCCCATGAGGGTTTCCCACTTATATCTTGTGTTCTTGTGTTGAGCTCTCTTGCATTGTGTTATGGTTCTTTGTTAATGTTTTTTGCATATTTTAATGTTATGGTTGACATGCGTGTGAATGGATAAATAATTTACATGATGAATGTATGAATGGTAAATGAAAATAAGAAATTATTATGGGTACTGATTCACCCCCCCTCTCATTTCCTTTATGATTCTAACAATTGGTATCAGAGCTGGACCTTTTTACATAAGTTTGAAAACTTGAATGAGATCCTCTGAAGCACAAATGGGTAAGTCAGATGATATTTGGAGGAGAAAGTATGAGATTGTTTAAGTCTTTGGTTTTTGGAAAATAGTAGGTCATGGAAGAAATGGAGAAAGATCATGATCTAGCCATTAAATATTTGAAATCTTAAGTGGAAAGTTTTTTTAATACCCTAAAGGAGAAAGAAGATGTTTGTTCTAGGTATGAAGACAAGTTGAAAGCTCTTGAATCAGATTTAGAGGATGTAACTAGTGAGTTGTAGATGTATGACAGATTTAATAATATCCCAAGGCTCTTAATGACATGTTGGAGAGTCAAAGAGGCACAAATGATGGAAAAAAAATTCTAGGGTTTGAAGGAGAGCAAAAGAAGGATGATCATGAAGCTGGTCCAAGCACTAAACCAGCTGAGAAAACTAAGAAATTTCTTATCTAATGAAGGTCTAACTCCAGTTAGACAACCTTGAATGCTTGTGAGGTATGGAGACTAGTTTCAATGGATATTGTTATGTTTGTCAATGATTTTGGTCATCAATTCTTAAAAACTTTGGCAAAAAGTAATGTAAATGTTAATTACATTGTATATTCACCATTTCCCCTAAGGGTAAAAGTTTGATGAACTCGATATCCTGTGAACATGGTGTCACTAAGGAGATGCACACGATTCTGGATGAACATCTAAGATTGTCTGAACCTAGGAGAAACAAGAATGTTTTTTTTGTTTCAAGTGCCACAAACAAGGTCGTATTGTTATATTTTGTGTTCAAAATGGGACTCCAAGAGCATATTTAAAGCATTAAATGGAAAATTTTACAAGATAAAAGTAAATCCTATGTATGTTTCCAAGACTACTATATCTAATCCAAAGGACAAAAATGAGATTTCTCAAGTAAAGGAGGTCAAGAGAGGTGATTCTCAACCCATCATGGAAATTTTAAGACTGTCAAGGAGAATTCTTTTGATAATAAGGTTGAAAAAAAGGTCATCAATCCTAAGCTAGCTCTAGGGAGCATGTTTTCTCAAGTTCAAATGGATCATTGTTGCCTCCATGCCTCAATTCATGACAAATTTAAGAATCCAGGAGTGTGGAATACATCACAAGTTGTAAGGTATGTAAAATGACTTCCCTTGTGAATTCTTTGAGTTCTTGTCCTTTTAGGTTTCTTTAGTTGTCCTTATGAGTCTAAATTCCTTATGCAAATTCTCTCACATGGTCATGATTTTGAGTCTAAATGGCTCTTGTCTCAAGTTCTTGTCATCATATTTTCATTCTAAGAACTTATGTCTTCTTATTGTGAATTTGGTTTGGTCATTCAAGAGAAGTATCACCAAGTCAAGGTTCTAATTTAAATATGTGTATTGTTACTATTTTGAAAGTGATTCTATGAGTTAGTCATGATTACATGAGTATTCCAAGTCTATATGCAAGTGTCAAGCATATATATGAGTTCATAAGAGATCTTGTCCTCCACATTGGTCTTTTGTTTTGCATAATGAGCTTATCTAAGGTCAGTACATGTGGTTAAAACTTGTTAGAAAGGTGTTTATGTCTATGTTAGGGTGTTGTGGACAAATAATATGACATAGTGGCTCTTTAAAGATAAATTTTGTGAAATTATAAAAATAAAGTATGTGTTCATGTGATGAGAAATGTTTATATCTGTCAATAGTTTGTGATCATGATGTTCTCAGTCTGTGTCTATAGTATGTTAAGCTCTTTTTATTTCATAGTAATTTACATAAGTAACATGTGCATTCCATGCCACCAAATGGTGTAAAGAAGGCTTGTTCAATTCAAAAGTCCTTGATGAGCCCATTTGTGTGTATCTAGGTCATAATCAGGGTTAAATAGGTACTTTGAAGTCTGTTAAAGGTCCTGATCTACAAAATACATTGAAGTTAACATAGAGAGTCATGAAAAGGTCATGTAAAAAGTATTGGAAGCTTGTATGTCATAAAATGTGTCAAAATTTTCAATGAGGTATGTGTGTTGCATTCTTTTATGATGCTCATGTGCCAAAAGGACTTTGAATTGAGTATTCTATGTGAAGCATGTATTATATGATCTAAGTGATGAGGGTATTTGTGACCATCAAGAGAGAGAAGAGAAGATGATATGATGTTCTATAGAGTGATCATATAATGGGGAGATAGGTCATTGAACCTAATCAACTTAAAGAGGAAGTGATTGAGCGAGTTAAGGCTAGAGGGAAGATTTGGATAAGATAGAATGAAAGCTAGCTTCATAGGTGTGATCATCAATTATTGGTACAAAATTAGAGAGGTGAAAAATAAATCTGGTTTATTTTTTTGGTGCTAAGTCATCTAGGGGTTTGTTTCCTCCTTGTAGGGTTGGTGCTCTACTAAATCTAGCAGTTGGTGATCCTTATGGGGTTGGTGCCTCACTAAAAATAGGGGTTGGTGCTCAACTAAATTTGATTCATTACTCTAATAAATATTTGTTTCATTGGGTTTTCTTCCCGTTGATGGTTTTCTAGTTATATCTAGTGTCCATGTGTTCTTGTGCTCTTATAGTGCATGTTCATGTGTTTGGTTAATCATGGTTTATTAAACATGTTGATGAGTTTTTAATGAATGGTTAAAGAGATAATTGAAAAAATTTCAATTCCCACTAATGCACCCCCCCTCAGTGATTTTGCTTCCAACAATTGGTATTAGATCAAGACCTCTGAAGTAAGTTTAATAATATTGAGGTGATCCTTGAAGCATAAAATGATAAAATGGAGAAAGATCATGAAGTTAGTGATATAAGTATTTATGAAGATGTCAATGGAGTGGCTGAGGTCAAAATAAAAGTAGATTTATTTCTTTAAATAAAAAATAATCTCAAATTGAAGTTAGAAATCAAAGAACTTGAGGAGTAAGTCAGTTGCATGGCTAATGAGATGAAGACCTTGAAGAAAGAGCCAGAGCTAACAACAAGCAAATTGAATACCTATGATAAGTTTGACAAAATTACAATGGATTTATATGGTATTTTGAGTAGGTAGAAGTATTCTTGTGACAAAAAGGCCTTGGTTTCATTGAAGACCCAAATAAGAGCTGTGAGGAGGTCAATATTGGTCCTAACACCAATGAAGATCAGAAGGAGATCATGAAGGACATTTTAAAGAGAAACAAGATACCTAACCCTATTAGGAAGCCTAATGTAATAAGGTATGAAAAACATTTCAATCACTATTGTCATACTTGCAATTAATTTGATCATAGGGAAAGGGAATTGGAAAGAAGGTTCTCAAGGAATGAGTATTCATGGGATTATGAAAGTTTTTCAAATGTTATTGTTATTCATGTGATGAATATGGACATAAGGATGTGGATTTTAGAAGGAAACTCAACTCATATCATTCAAGAGGTAAGAGTAATGTTGTGTGATATAATTTTAAAAATAATGGAACACTTATTTCACTAAATCTAGACATATTCCAGTGAATCTGGACTCTAGTATTACATGTTTTGGAAGAAAATATCCTTTTTTGCATATATTGGATTACATTTTTTATTATACTAGATTCCATTTTTGTTTATACTAGATTCCATTATTACTATTATTGGATTCCATTAGTATCAATATTGGATTATAATATTGTCATTATCAGACTTATTCGAGTTCCAATTTTTTTATTATTGGATTCTGATTTCGCTATAATTAGATTCCAATTTCCCTATTATTGGATTCCAATTTTGATATTATTGGATTCAAATATATTGTTGGATTATAATAGTGCTATTATTGGATTCCAATTTTGCCACTATTGGAATCCAATTTCTAAATCCCTAATTTTTGGATTTCAGTTTCGCTATTTTAGGATTTCTATTTTGTTATTATTTGATCCCCCCACATAATCCTCATGGCCTCTATCTTACATAAGCCTATTGGTTGCTAACTTACATAAGCCTAGTAGTCGTTATCTTAAATCCTAGTGGTTGCTAACTTACATAAGCCTAGCACCCGCTAACTTATATGATGAAAGTGCATGCTAGGTTAAATAATCCTAGCGGTGTCAAAGTAATATCAGCTACCTTACAACCACTAAGCTATATCTACCTTGCGGCCATTAAGATACACTAACCCTAGCATCCAAAGTTACATAAGCCTTATGGCCAATAAGTTACATAAGTGGCCAATAAGCTACATAATCCTTGTGGTTGATAAGACACATAAGCATAAAAACCGCTAAGATACATCTTATCAACACTTATTTGATCAGTTTGTAAAATGGAAATCATTGTAACAGAAATTAGTGGTCACTAGGTAGTTCAAAATAGAAGATAATCCAGATAATGTGAACTACTTTTATGCTTTTCTATTCTATAAATCATACAAAACAACAAAGAGTTAAGAATTATGTTAAACATGTTGTTTTCAAACATAGATTTCACATATTTATTAGTTCCTACCTATGACAGGTTACTATATCTTTCACCATGACTTATTAGTTCTTGCCAAATCCTCCAATCAAAGACATTTATTTTTTATAGTGTCTATATTTCAAATGTTGGAATATAAATTAAACAATTTGATAATTTTAAAAAATCAATAAAATTGATTTATTTGATTTTCTATTGGTTACAATTTTTCATGATAAGACATATTATGGGTCATTTTCAAGTACATATTTTTTCAATAATATTTGAAGGAAAAATATTCAATTAACAAGTGTCACAACAATTATGACAACTTTAACATCAACATTTAATAACTTTAAAAAAGAAGTGTTCTTCATTTTCAAAATATAATATAATAAGTACATACCACCTATTCAAGAATGCATGATGTCATTATATTTATTATTTTTACTTATCAAACATGTCACACTCAATATTTTTCTAAATAGTTTATCATAACTTTATTACATTATAATTTTATTAATATTGTGAATTACAATTTCCCACTTCGATATATATTTATATATTAAAGACTTCAAACATTAAAACGAATTGTAAAAAATTTTTAAAGAACATTTTAAAACTTCTCTTGAAAACATTTTTTTAAACAATTTAATAGATTTATTTTTACATTTGAGAATAGCATATGTGTCACAAAGAATTGTTATGAGTCCATAGTAATATAAGCCTAACAAAACATTCATATGTAATACTTATACATTATTATATACTTATCTATTTTATGTCCTCTTTCTTTCAACTATTGGAGGCAGGAACTGGCCACTCGTGGCTCTTGTTTCCATAGGAAATCAATTCCTCCAGGATAATTATATTGAAAAATATTGAAAATTACATAAATATTGAATCCTTTCAAGGGTATCTAGTTCAACCAATTTTAACTACAATTCGTTAATTATTGTTCTTGAAGTTGTGTAAGGTATGCCTGAATAACATCGTGTCCCCAATTTAGTATTTTAATTTGATATCCTTTCTAGATTTTTCTTGGAGTCCATGACCCGATGATGTTGTCTATATCAATATCTATTGTTTCCCTTGATTTTGGCCACCATTTCTTTTTCTTTAAGCATTCCGGGTACCTTTCTTTTTATTTTTCTTTTACCATCAGATGGTCTTATTAGTATCATCTTCCCATCATGTACGAGCATAGTAAGTTGAATGAAAAATAATCAATTTTCTATTTTTGACATTGGTATACTTGTGCCAGTGTTTCTAGACATGAAGTGGTTGCATGTTTGTTCTTAAGCTCTATGCACTTGTCACATTTGATGAATAAGTTGTTCTTGGTGATTGAAACATGGGAAAAATTTCCCACTTAATGAGACATGTGTGGTGATATATCAAAATTTCTCTCCACTGTTATGGATATGAATGCAATAGTTGGGGCACTGCTTGGAAGTTGTTTCTCTTTTCTTGTATTTCTAGTTACTTACCTTTCTATTTTCCTATATTTCCATTTATTGCCCTCCTCTCACCATTCATCCAAGATTTTTTGTATCCATAATGGGTGATCTTGGGGATTCCATGACATCAGTACCATTCTCCCTTGTTTTCACTTTCTTTCGAGGGTTTCACAACCATTAATTGTGTATGGTAGTCTCACTCTTCCATTGAATACAATACTTATTATGACAATGAATAAGCTAGACCCCATTTCTCTACAATGGAGTGTAGTTTTGGATGGATAAACTAGTCCCTCTACAACTATCACACCTTTGGAGGGTAAATCCACATATGCTCCTTCAAATACATAGTTCATTTTCAATTGTATCCACACATAAAAGAGAAAATTAGTAGTGTTGCCACTTAAATCTAGTATGGAGAATTTGAAAATGAGAAATATCAATAAAAATTCCAAGGTTAAAACAAATGCTTGAAATCACAATGAGAAAATAAAAATAAACATCTTATATGAACATCTCTTAAACCTCCTTCAATCTAAATCTTGAACAAATGTAGAATTTGGCTAGCATTCAAGACAATACATAAGTGATTGTCATCATTTATGCCACATATCAATCTTAATATCATCATACATATACGACTAGTTGTGCATACCTTATTCAAATCAATAAACATTGACATTGAAAATCCTATCCAAATTATACTCTAAGATAGATGTCATCTATTTTAGAACTTAACATCCTTGAAAGGTGTTAAATTTGACAATTATTTAGACATTTTTTGTTATTTTAGATGTAGAATACTTTCAAATATTTTATAGAACCATTACGTGTGACTTGCATGTTTAAATTGTGACCGTCAATTTTTGTATACATTTTTTATAAAAAAATTATTCGTATATATTAAGCATAGTTAAAAAAATATGGAATAGTCATTTATAAAATTTTTAAGTAGTGTATGAATAAAATTGTTTTGTATTTTCGAAGTAGTAATATTAATAACATTTACCCTCACTTAAAAATTCTTTGATACCCTAAATGGTGGCCATCAAATTTATTTGGTAGATGCCATTTTATTCTAATGACGGTGCTAATGATTCCTCAAAATACTAGGTTCTTTCGTCCATTGACCAATTTTCCTCCTACATTATATATTGTGCAGCCTAATTAGTGCTCCTATAAACCATATAAACCATTGTATTAGACTCTTAGATCCCTGCTAATGTGTGTATCATTTTATCCATAAAACACATTTGTGTATGAGTTTTAGCCACATTTCTAAATTGTTTAGCCAGTGGCCACTAGGACTTAATTTTTTCTGGTACACAGATCCTCAATGATAAATAAACTAGATTGGAAGGTACAAATTAAGTGATACATTACAAGTATGAATGATTTCACTATCTAAGTGTGAGTCCTATCACACCCATGATCTCATACATACTAAGTGTGATCACTACATCTCTGTTGGGGATGAAGTTCGAGAAAATAACAGAACGTTTAATCACATAGTTGAAGAGAGCATGCCCTGATTGGAAGATTTACGGGATTTATTTTACCCAACACCTAGCTAGCAATGGACTGTACATGTGCATTGTGACCATGTGGATTACAAAAAGCACTGGATCTTCGATTCTATCTGGTAAGCTAGATCTTCTCCGTGCAAAGGTACGTCATTATTTTTTTAGAATATATATAGAAGGAAATACATAGCTAATATCACTAACATTCAAACCTTCAACCTCCACCTACCTGCCTTGTTGATTTGGTTATTACTTATATCAACTAAAACCACTTTTATATGAATCCTAAAGTAGCTACATAGATTTTGATGTGGCTTATTAATGATTCCATTTAAAACCATGTATTTTGGGATAGTACCTACCTAACAAGATTATTGGTACTTTATGATATCCTTATTCACCAAATACACAATTGATTTCACGCACATTAGACCTTTAGAATCCTTGTTGAGCTTGACACATCCACAAATCACCCTGCTGTATCATGCTTAAAAATTGTCCATGTCAGAATACACAATCTTTACATTATTTCCGATTTGGAGTTTAATTGCAAAAGTTTTTGCTACATTACACAATAGCTGATGTTTGCGGTATGGAAAAGGAAAAAATGGAAAAAACTAACTGGTGGAAAAATGCACTCTCAGAACACCTGATTTTCAAAGCCAAAAGGATTCAAATACTGATACTGAAGATTTTTTGTCCATTAAACCCATTCTTAGTAAAATGCATAAGTTAATGAATGCGCCATTCTCATCCAGTTGGCGATTTGGAGGAAAATACAAATGATTTAACTCTTAATCCCGCTGCCCCAGTTTGTGACATCACTTAAAGATAAGTAAAATATGCCTCCTTCTTTTAATCCTCCAATCGCAAAGAAAGCTGGCTACATGTTTGATCGGTTGTAAATCAAATAAATAATTTTTTTGAGTCTACCGTTCTCTAAAATTTTCCTTTCATAGTCTGCTTTATTGCAATGCTTTGTGGGACAACAGCTGTCATTTGCTTGAAAAATTTGTTGTTTTTATGTTAAAAAATTTGCATGATTTTGGAAACTTTTATTCTCCAGGTCTCTTTCCTAAAACTGGGCTATGAATTTTTTACCGCGATCTTGATTTTTCCTTTATTATCTAATTTTGTTCACATAAAATTTTGCATAGCTAATTGTATAAGTTTATAGTCCCTTTCAAAAAACTATTTTAGATAATAAAACTAAAAACATTGTTTTTTAAGTTTTCGATTTATTAATACAAATGTATTCATTTTGAAAATTGTTTTCCAGGAAAATGTGGCTATAAAATTTATGTTAAATTATCAAATGAATAATTTCATTCTAAATAAATTACTAATGATTCCTAAAGAGGAACCAGTTTTATTCCTCATCTAAATTTTCCTCCTACATTATATATTGTAATAACATGAGAGTATTTTCCTATTGAAACCATATTGCCAAACCATTGTTCTTCTTGTGATCCCACTAATCATGTGTATCATTTTATTCATAAAACACATAGTTTATGGATTTACACCGTTGTCTAGACTAGTTAGATGCTGAGTTAATTTTTTCTCATACACGTATTCATACAGATATTTACTAGATTGGTATGTCATTTGATGATCACACTTATTTGAATTACAAGTACAACTGATTCCACTTCTAAGTGCATACTCGAATTGCACATTCAATGGCTACAGTCACACATCAAGTGCAAGAAAAATATTGTCAAAGTGCATTTATTCATTTAAAGAAGAGGATTGAATTCATATAAGGGATTTATTTTACCCATTACCTAGTAGTGGATTGTGTATTTTGCTGAATAAATTAAATCAAGATTTCCTTCCTTTATAGATATAAATATATATATATATATTTATGGAATATATTTAATAGGAACATCTAAATCATAACATTCTTATTATATTTAACCTCCACCTCACCGCTAATATGTGAATTTACTTATTACTCCATGTCAAATAAAACCAAAACTTTTCTCTATTAAAGGTTGTGCTGTAGATTTTTTATGTTTTCATTATTGATTTCTCATAAAACTTCTATTCATAACATAAATTTTCCTCCTCATTATATATTGTGTACGTAGTTAGTGCTCCTATTTTACCAAATAACACATTATATTAGACTTTTAGAACTATTTTTTGTATCTTTTATCAACAAAACACATAGTGTATGGATTTAAAAATTGTCTAGCCTAGCATACACAGAGATATTAATTTTTTCCCTAATTTGGAGTTTAACTATAAATTTCAATACATTACAAAAATTATAATATAAATTCTTACATTAATTATTTATAATACTAAATGTTAAATATTAACGAGAACCATTTTGTAAGGAAAAATGCTAATTAATGTTGTGGTTTTCCTCAACATTAATTGGCCATTAAACCAAAACAATGTAAAATGTTCCATTTGAAAGTACATGCACCATTTGAAATACATGCAAGATTTGGAAAATATGGTTTGGAGTATTTAAATTTTTTCAGCCATTAATTAGCCATTTAATCCAAAGCAATGTAAAGCCATACATGTTCCTTCTTAAATTCCTGTGCTAAAGAAAGTGATGGTTGGATTTGTCCATTGCATATTAGTATAAATAGATATTTTTTGAGTCTATGTTTTGAAAATTTTCCTTTCTATTCACTTCGTCAATGCCTAAGTGACACTATGTTCATCAATTGAAAAATTGAGTAGGGAAAACGTAAAAATTATGGGCATGATTTCTGGAAACTTTTTGATTTCCTCTCCATGCCAAAAATTGGTATGCATTCTCACCATTAAGCCTTCAAAAATTATGAAATTATGTTAATGTAAAATTTTCCATAGCTAATTAGGGATTTTATTCATTTACAATTTTGTAGATAATTAAACTGAAGCAAGTTTGTTATTCAATATTTTTTTAGATCACAAATGTATTATTTTTAAATTTTAGGGATTACTGTGGTATAGAATGTAGTTTTTTTTCAAATAAATAATTTCATAATTTATTTAACAGTTCGAAGAAACAGTGAAAGAGGAAGTGAAATGGAGCTCATCTTGACAGATAAATGACGTAGATTAATCTATAATAACATGAGAGGAAGATTTATAGACTTTTTACAAACCCATAACACTTGCCAAGAACTTGTTATGTTGTGTTTTGAAAAAGAAGTCTGGTGGTATGGATGGTGGATCAATATGCACAATACAAAAGTGAATATTGGAATTGATTTATGGTCATGGTGGTGCACATGAATCGATGAGCAGATGAAGTTGATATTATTTTGTTGGCCTTATTTATGTCCACAAATAGTCCTCTGCTGCACATACTCAGTAAAATTCAATGGCTACGACACCATTGACATTTTCAATGAAAATATTTTAGAATATATTCATGTTAAGAATGAGTTTCCACTCAATGTGTTGGTGTTGGATTAAAATGAGGTATTTTTGAAAAATATGGTAATGCAAGAGTAGGAGAACCAAACAAATTTTGGAGAACAAAAGAATGAATACAGATTTGTGGAAGGAGATTTTGAGGAACAAGGAAAATCTAAGATGTTTCTTATTATCTTTAACAAAAGAACCACCACTACTACTATGGAAGTAACAGTTATCCTCAAAAATATTCAGAAAATGTAAAATTTCTCTATTTGGGTCATGCCTTAGTGGCTTTTTATCTTTTGTGCCTACAATTTTCTCTCTTCTATGCTTCAATGTCATATTATGCCTTAAGGGATTTTTTGTAAAAGGATGCGGGTCCTTTCAAAACCCCCATATTTACCCTTTTCCAAAAAACATGCACATAGTAGTTGTAAATCCAAATATGTTGTTGTGGCATAACCTAACAAACTCTATGATGACAATATCTTACTTTATTTTGTTAAATCCTATAGATCAATAATATCTAAATTACTATGATGTTGCATAAGCTAGTCCTCTAAGCTAAAAATATTATTCTTTGAATTGTTAAAATGCTAGCGAATCCCATAAGCTCAAAATATTATATTGTGGAAGTATTATCTCAACTTAGTGGTGCTAAGCTCAAAACATATTACTTTATTTATTAAAACCTATAATTTTTTAAGACTTCTAAGATTAAAATATAATTTGAAAAGTATGTTGTCACATAAGCTAGAGGATGTCTATAAAGACATTCTTAGAACTCATTAAGTTAGTGGACATGCTGTTGAAAGAATCCCTACTACTGGACAAATAAAGCTATGGAGGAAGTAATTTTGATAGAGTCTCTAAGAATATCCATAAAATATAATTTGGCTTTGTTTTCAGGTTTGGGACCTTTTTAGGGTGATTTTTACTTCATTTTGCTGCATACGGGCTTGTTCTCTTCTTGCTTCATTGTAATATCTGGCCATGAGGGATTTTTGTACAATGATGAGGGTCATTTCAAAACCCCCACTTTTACCATATTTCCAAAGATTATTATGTTTTGGAAAATCCTAGCCGCAGTTAAGCTCCTAATATCTTAATTTGTTTTTCTAACATGCTTACGATCGCTATGCTCAAAATATTATGTCTTGGTATAACCTAACGGTGCTCAACGCACAATATCCTACTTTATTTTGATAAAACCTAGCGACCACTAAGCTCCAAATATTATGTTGTGGCATAACACATTATTGGCTAAGATCAAAATATAATTCTCTAACTCGTTAAGTGCTAGCTGAAAACTAAGTTCAAAATATTATTTTGTGGAAGTAGATATCGACTACATAGCTCCATAATTTATTAATTTAATTTGTTAAATCCTAACGAATGCAAGCTACAAATATTATGTCGTTGTTTAACCTAGCACCAACTAAGTTCAAAATATCTTCCTCTAATTTGTTAAATGTTGTAAAATATCGTAATTATGAATTATTAAACCCTAGCAAATGCAATCTCCAAATAATATGTTGTGGCATAAGCTAATGGCCACTAAGCTCAAAATATCTTAATTTAATTTATTAAATCCTAACAACATATATGCTCCAAATATTATGTAGTGGCATAACCTAGTGGGTGCTAAGCTCAAAATATCTTAATTTAAAATCTTAAAATCATACAATAAATTCAACTAATTTATACAAGTCTTGATTGCTATAAAAATGTCCAAACTTAATGTCATTGATTAACCAAGACTTACAATATAATTTTTTAGTTTATGTTGAGGCATAACCTCTTTTAGCAGTGGCAAGAGGATATAACATGTGTGGGTTTTATGGGTATTTATGACATTGATAGATTGCATTTTGTGATGGATGAGGATATCTTCCTCTATTAATGACTATAATGCACATGTGAGATAATATTATTAATAAGGACAACTTTCAATTTGAAATCTTGGAGACACTGTGTGGAAGATTGGAATGAAGGTGTTCGGCATCTCTATTTAAGCATCATCTATATCAGAGCCTTTGGTAATCACTGTCACTATCTCCCTGTTCACTATGGGTGACACTATCAAACACATTGAGCCTTATTCCTGTGTAAAGGTCAAGCCTGATCCAGAAGTATGGAATATTTTACATGATGGTTATGTTACATCATTTATGGAAATATTTTCTAGTCACTCCGTTTGAGTGACCAACAGTGTGCTAGAAACCTAGAAGAAAAGTCAAAGTGGGAAATAAGAAATTTATTATTTTCGATAGAGTCCATTGTGGCTATTTTAGGGATTCCTATGGAATTATATGCTTTGACTGGAAATTTATTTTAAATGATCTCTTTGGAGGAGATGGGTGAGTTCCTATTTCCTGGTGATAAGATGAGAAAGTATCACTCAGGCTATGAATGAGACTCACTTCCACAACCTTGAGATAGGGTTGCTGAGAAATTGATGAGGTAATTCACATTGGAGGGATGCTACAAATTGATCTATGGACATCAAATTTTTCTTCTTATGCATCTTCAACATGATTGTAAGGTAAAATTTGTGTTTTTTCTATTTCAATCACTTGAGTAGTCCCTTAGAATGGATAGAGAAGAGGAAGGTCCTTTCCTCCACCAAGGCCTTTTTTATTTTCTCTTTAAAATGGAATCTTCCCAAAAATAAATCTCACACTTCCCCTCTAAGATAGGAAATCAACATCATATCCCCCCTACACCTCCATAACCAGCTCCCTCTATCCCACCTATTTCTGTTAGCTCTTACTGTCCTATCACTGCCACCTTCATCTCCCTTTCAACTCTGATTCAGACATCATGATCATTAGCTAGAGTGGTCTATTGGTCTCCCACCATTTTTTTTCTCATGTATCTCCCTCATCTTCTCAGGTGAATCGTTACCCTTAAAACCCCTCAGAGAACTCTCCCATGGTCTCTAAACCACTCTCTAACCCAGAATCTCCATCCTCTCTACCTCTTGCCGATGCTTCTCTGGATTCTCCTCCCATCTCCCCAGACACTATAATGGCTACTACCAACTCTACTCACCTAGTCACAAAAGCACATACGGCTTCCCCACTCCTATTTCCATGGAAGTTAGCATGGAATCATAAATTATTGATGTGTTTTGGGATCTCTCCTTGGTTTACCCTTGATTCTCCTCCTTGTTAGAGAAAATGGGCCCCCCACTGCAGATTTGGAGCACCATGATCATTTGGAGAATATCACACCTGACCAACATGATCCCATTAAATATTATGTTACACTTAATATATTTGGAAGACTTAACATGGATTTATCTGCTATCAATGAATGGAAAAGTCATACAGACATGACCTAGAGGAAAATCAATGAATACTACTTGGAACACATGAAGTTAGGGGATGTGCTGGTTGAAGGAATCCCTACTACTGCTTCTAAGGAGGAAGTAACTACTCTTTATAATATCCATAAAATGTAATTTGGATTTGTTCGGTTTGGGCCTTTTTGGTTTCTAGCTTTTTGTTGCATATATAGATTATTCTCTTCTTGTTTCATTGTAATATCTGGCCACAAGGGATTTTTTATACAAGGATGAGGGTCCTTTCAAAACCCTCACTTTTACCATAATTTCAAAAAAAAAATGTTTTGGCATATCCTAGCCATGGCTAAGTTCCTAATATATTAATTTGTTTTCTTACATCCTTAAGATCGCTATGCTCTAAATATTATGTCTTTGTATAACTAGTGGCTTCTCAAATCACAATATCCTACTTTATTTTGATAAAACCTAGAGAACCACTAAGCTCCAAAATTATGTTGTGGCATAACATGTACGTTGGCTAAGATCAAAATATAATTCTATAACTAGTTAAATGCTAGTAAAAACTAAGCTCAGAATATTATATTATGGGAGTAGCTATCAGCCATATAGCTTCATAATTTATTAATTTAATTTGTTAGATACTAATGAATGCAAGATCCAAATATTATGTCGTTGTTTAACCTAACACCAACTAAGTTAAAAATATCTTCCTTGAATTTGTTAAATGTTGTAAAATATCCTAATTATGAATTATTAAACCCTAGCAAATACAATCTCCAAATAACATGTTGTCACAAGCTCAAAATATCTTAATTTAATTTATTAAATCCTAGCAACAGATATGCTCCAAATATTATGTGTTGGCATAACCTAATAGGTGCTAAGCTTGAAATACCTTAATTCAAAATCTTAAAATCATTCAATAAATTAATCTAATTTATACAAGTCTTTATTTCTATACATATCTCCAAAGTTAATGGATTAACTTAGAGGTCGCTAAGCTAAAAAATTCTTACTTTATTTTGTTAAAACATAGCGAATTCTAAGATTCTAATATAATTGTAGACACCAAATTTGTGTCTTACAACCCCCCGTGCCCCGCATCTCATTTCACAACCTAGCCTCATCACCTAAACCTTACACAATTATTTATTAATTACCTTATAATTAATAAATCCACATCTCCAAACCTACCACCTCATTTTGCCACCTCATCATGACCTAGTCCTAACCCTAAACTAACCTAATTAAGACCTATAACTTGGTCTACATCCACACCCATGACTAATTACTCCTCACCCGCACCAAAATCAACCTAATAATGACTTGACCAAGCCCACAACTAATTCCTCGGGAGAAAATGAGGGAAAGTTGGCTATTTTACTAAAAATAGCTCATTTTGACTTAACCAATATCGGTTCCTACTCGATTGCCATCGGTTACGTAACTGCCATCGGTTCCCTGTAAATGACCTCCCCCAACAAAAAACAAAGGATCAGAACCTGGGAATTGATTTGGAAGGATTGGGAATTCACTTGGCCGAGCAGAGACAAGTGAAGGAAAGAGAAGAGTTTACAGAGAAGGACATCAAGCCCAAGACTGCAACTGAGTAACCGGAGCCCGGTGACACTCATCCAAGCATTGGGAGAGAAGATAGCTCATCTTTTATTGTCTGATCATCCTACCTGAGCCCTGCCTTCATTATCACAGTCTTTAGACCTGATATCTCCATCAGGAATTAGTAAGTAGTATCTTGTATGTTCTTTTAATAACATTTCTTGGACTTCTAAATCACAACAATTCTAAGTCTATTCCTAGATCTACTACCCGGTAACACCCTCCATCTAAGTGTCATTCCTCTACCCCTACATTTCCCCCAAGAACAGCCCCCATACTCTCTGAGTCTTCTCCATCACCCCATTACCTATCCCCAATCATTTACCAGCCTTATAAACACCATAGCCACCTTATAGCCACCTTATAGCCAACCTTCACTAAAATCCCCTAAACAACTGCCCCTACCGATATCGGTTATTAGAAACTGGTACCGGTGAAAGTGACCGGCATCGGTCACTATGATTCAAAACCAAAACAAGCCCTTTCCTCAATTGTTTTAACAAGGTAATTAAATTGTAATTTTGCAATAATTTGTGTTAATTCATATTAGCAGGGGAACTGACCACCTTCGAAAGGAAGTCTAATATTTCCTGGGCCCAAGGCAGTTCCCTCATTTATTGTCTAATTAGAATCTGGTGGTCTTGTATTCTTACTTGCAGGTAGTCCTTCCCAGACAAAAAGGAGTTCTTCGCAATCAACCTGATCTTTCTCTATGGTACGCGCACACCCTCTCAACATTCAACAGGTATTCCTCCTAGCCCTAACCCTTATCTTTTTCTCAAAGGAATGAAAGGATAGAAGCAACTCTATTCCAGGAGCGGAAGCATTTTGTGCGAAACATTTTGGCATGCCCGATGGGACCCATTTTGGGTTTCTTTCTTTCTTGCTTGCTTTCATATAGGGAGCACACTTGCTATTTTCTTCTTCTAAAATATTCACAAGATATTCTGTTATTTGGTAAAAGAATTTGTCTTGCTTTCACATCTTTGCATTAGTGAAAGTCATCTTCTTTGCTTCATCGAATATCATTTTCGATTTGGGTTTAAAACACGTGCATCACATTCTTGCTTGCCGTTTTAAATTCTAGTGAACATAGATTAAGTAACAGGTCGTACACGTGGGGGTGATATCCTCGGTATTGACAAGAAATTAATCTTACTTTCACTGCACAACACATACCGAATCACATCATAATTAACACAACAGCTCAAACATCCCCCCTTTTCTGCGGTATTCCTCTGCCCGATTGAGGTAACTTTATAAGCCAAAACAAACTTGACATTTCCCCTAAGTCTTCTATTTAGGATTGACATCATCTTGCGTGTAAGGCATAAGCCCAAAGTGATTAAAACTAATCATAGGTTTAGTCTGTTAATTTGCTTGTGCATCTTACTTGTTTTTTTTGTTTTGTTTCTCTGTCATACACTGTTTTCTGTGATCACTTCAGAACAGTTTAGTAGGCATACTAAGCACTGTTAACCCCAAATTAGCAACTTCCTACAGCTTCTTACACCAGTCCTATTATACCGACATCGGTTAATTTACCGACGCCAGCTACAGCCTGACCGACATTGGTTATCTGACCGATATCAGTTACTGTCTTTCACAGTTCCCAAAACCAGCAACCTAACAATTCCTACACTTTGTTGTTGCTTCTATTCCTGATAGATTACATCCCTACTATGTACTCTTGTCCATGGTTGTTATCACTTGGAAACAAGATGCAGCCATGGTTTCACATGCCTGCTCCATGCCTTTGCCTGAATCACCCCCTTCACATCCTGTGGGGAATCTTACGGACACCAGCGAGGTTCCCAAAATCCCTGTAGAGATAAGGAATTTGTGAAATTTTTGGACGCTAATCCTAGCACTGTACAGTACTATTTGTCTCATGCCCCTGACCGTACACCTGATGGTCAACTCCTTGTTGGTATGCCTATTAGTATAGCCGCTCACTTAGCTCCTTCTCCACCTGATAATTCCGCCTTGCCTTCTTCATCATTAGCCCCGTCACCCAACTCAGTGGCTTCAGAGGTTCTTACGGCATAGATTGGCTTTCCTTTTATTAATCTGGGGCCCCATATATCATTACCGCCGACTGCTCCTTTCATAACTTGCTCTCTGCCACCTATCCACACAAGCTTTCCTTCTCAAACTCTGCCCACCTTTTCATTTCCACACACGTATCCGGTGACTTCAACATCTTATATAGGACATCCCTATTCGGTCACCTCAACATATTCATCCTCAATACCTTATCAACATTTAACCCCACCATTGTCTAGTGGTGGCCCTTGGCCCAATCCCCCTCCGTTTACAGCAACCGCACCATCATCTCATCCAACCACTGATTTAATCAAACAAATGATGGACAAAATGCAAAATCTGGAGGCTTCTGTTTCAGGAAGCCATAGCACCCTGACATACGAGCAAGTTTGTCAGGAGCCTATTCATCCTTCTATCCCCCTTCATTCATATCCTCCTCAATGGGAAATACCAAAATTCCATCGTTTTAATAGTAAGGAGGATCCTCAACAACATTTGCGATCATTTGGACATGCCTGCTATCTGATTGTTCATGATGATGCCTTACTACTCCGCACCTTTCCCATGTCCTTATCAGGACCCGCTTTGGAGTGGTACAGTGCTTTAACCCAGCACTCAATCTTCTCTTTTAACTAATTAGCCCAATCTTTCTTGGATCATTTCTCCATTAACATTGCTAAGAAAGTATCTATCACTGACCTCTATGTCATCCGACAATTTGAAGACGAATCTATTGCAGATTTTGTTAGATGATGGTGGGGCCTCATCAACCAACTTACTTATGCCTTGCCTCAGGCCGAACTTATCAAACTCTTTACGCGGGCCTGGGCTAAGCACATTTCTCCTACCCTCCAAATTCAAACTTTCCGCACATTTGACGAGGCCTTTAATATGGCTTGAAAACTAGAGATTCGAGCCTTAGAGGAAGAGAAATTGCGGTTACGCAACAAAAACCCCAATTTCCGAACCCAAGACTCCACCAAAAAACCTAACACCACCAATTCTCATGCATCGACTGCTTCGAAATCAAAAGGACTTGTCCATGCAGTGATGGTCAAATCCCAAGCACCGTCTAATACCCCGCCAAAAACCACCTATAAGTATAAAGCTGAGCCCATCAATTACACTCCCTTGGGAGAAACTTATGGTGTGATATTGGAAAAATTTCTCAAGGCAGGAGCTATCACATTACCTCCTGTTAAACCTCACTCCGGGTTTGATTCCTACCCGCGCTATACCTTCTTGGTACAAAGAAAATGACTTCTGTAACTTCCACCGCGTGAAGGGACACAGTCATGAAAACTGCAAGATGTTGAAAAATATAGTGTAGGAAATGGTTGATGCAGGGGATATAACCCTCGATAATCCTAACGCCCATGCTAACCAAAATTTGAAAATCTTCAACAAACCATTCCCGAACCACTCATCTAACAGTAACATAAACCAGGATATCTTAGCTGAGGAGAGTGTTCATGAAATCCATGCAGTCTTCGACTCCCAGCCAAAAGCCTCTATCGAGAAAATTCTGAATCAAGCCTCTTCACTAACACAGGAACCCGAACCCCCTTCACCACCATTAAGACAAGACGAAATCCTTTATGTTCCTTTACCCATAAAGTAATTAACCACCCAGAGTTATCTTCTCACAGATGAGCCTTCTTACACCACATCCTTGCAAGACTGTGAGCGGATGTTATCTAACTTATCTATTTCCCAAACATCTCCTTCTACCACTTTTTCTGTACAAGAGGAAGGCTCACCACTTATTTTTTCATCCTTAGATAACAAACCCCTTGAACCGACATAACCAAATTCTTTAATCATGACGTATCCTCTCAAACATGCCCTCCTACCTATTAGTTCTTCATCACCTAAATCTTTTCAGCGACCGGTTGACCTCTTAACGCCCATTGATACAGTACCTCATTTACCCCCTGTATCACACCCATGGTGGACTGAAATCACAACCCACCTTTCTTCCATACAAAAGTTCCTATTTACACGTGAGGATTGTCACCCCTCAAAAGATAGACGAGTCCTATGGGAATGTTTGAGTACACCATATTCTACTCAAATGCAGATGATCAATCCAGATGCCTCTACCATATACCCGAAGTGTTTACAAAAGCTTAAAATGCCTATGTCCTCATCTTCACCCCCCTCATCTCTACCAAATACCTCATCCACCTCTATTGACCTAACCAAACCTTCCCCTATGCTTGGGACCTCACCAATACCCAGTCTAACACACCCACCTAAATGGTTAGATTTATCCAAAAGTAAAGTTGTCCATCCACTTAGGAGACAGACCCAATCTCCTCAAGTCCAACCTATGTCTCTATCACAACTAAAACCATCACCATCACACCTACCTTCTATATTGGGACCCCATCCCTCCACCTTGCATCAATACATCATACCTCCTGCGTTTTCTTTAAAATGACCTACACCTTCTGCACCCATACAAAGATCCAAGGGTATATCAACACTATCACCCCAAGTATCCTGTCCACCTATCAACTCTAAACAAACTCCATCATCAAAGGATTTGTTTACTGTCACTCCTCTTTCTCCATGGTTGTTTTGCTGCTACCACATCATCTGACATCCAGCTAAACATAACTTCTGTGCCGAAGAAACCACGTTTAGTTAAATCCAATTATCAAAACCCCTTGGCTAAGCCACCACCCATACAAATCAATCATACCCCAGTCATCACCAGAAACCTACCCAGTCAATAGCCTCATTTTCCTCTGACTTTGACCCACTCAAAGGGTCTTACGCCAAAATCCTTGCTATGTTGGTGGAGAATGCGACCATTTCCCTACCCCCACTTTGACCCTATGATCCATCTAAACCTCGACCTATAGGTTACTATGAGTCTAAAATCTGTGCTTACCACCACACACTAGGACATGATGTAGAGGGATGCAAAGCGTTGAAAGCCATACTTCGTCAGTCACCTCTCTCAGATAGAAAAGGTTAAGAAAGACAATTTACGAAGAGAGAGACCTTTAGCTTCAATTCCCCCTCCTATACCACCTGTCCCCTCCTCACCAAGATCTATCATTATTACAGCCCCTCCTCTCGAAGACCATGACCTATCCCTACCGTCTTCCTCCTCTCATGTTCACGAGATCAATATGATTAGTGTTGCCACTCGAGGACAGAAAAACAATGGGAAAGAGAAAGAAAACACACCTGCGGCATCTCTTTCTCCGTCCACCATCCCGATTGCACCACCACCTAAAGTGGTTATTCGTGGACCTGCCTACCCCATCTCTAATGGAGTTTCCCACCAAACCATGATCAAACAGCTTCACCAATCACCTGTAAAAATGACACTGTATGATCTCATTCAGACTTCTGAATCTCATCGACAAGCTCTCGTTGAAATCCTTCAAGGGATAGAGGTCTTACCTAATGAAACCTTGCCTGTTACCTCTATTCTAACACCCAATCACGTTGCTTCGCTCACCAAACAATCTATCTCCCCAACCACTTCTGTCTCTGTACAGCAAGCCGCTGCTGTCAGTTTCTCCGAAGACTAAATTATCGACTTTGGTGCCAAAGATCCTGACCCTGCTCTTTTCATCTCAGCTTACGTTTGGGACATTCGGGTACGTCGTGTTATGATTGACGGGGGCACTAGCCTAAACATCATCTCTTCAAAAGCCTTCCAACAAATGAATATCCCTTCTAGTTGCATGTGTGCCAACCCCATCATGTTGCGCTCATTCAATGATGCTATTACTTCTACCTTAGGCACCGTGATCCTTAACATTCATGTAGGACCACGTACTTTACCCGAACTCTTCTATGTCCTTGAGGGAGAGTTCCAATACAACATATGTTGTTAGGCCGCCCTTGGATCCGGGCTATGGGATGCGTTCCCTCCACCTTACATAGATGCATAAAATTTGAGTACGAGGGGAAGTCCTACACCGTAAAAGCTGATCCTCCCCCCTTCAAAACCTGCAATATGTTGTATCGCCCTAATGATGTGCTTGTACCAGTCAAGACACCCATTCATCCAACCCAGCCATCCACTTCCCACACCTACACCTTCAACCAATGAAACCGCACCTTTACAAATATTACTTCCTTTCCCGCAGATAACATCCCAACCTCCGACCCCTTAGTAGATGTTTTTCAACACCTTACGCTGGGGGAGTACACCTATATAACATTAGCTCTTTCCATATCCCACAGGAGTACGGACAGTTACATGCACATCCTACCTACGACCGTCGTGTGGGGGAGGTAATCTCTTACGGACCACCCCATTGCCGCACCAACCTAACGTATGGGGGTGTTGACGCATCCTCCGTTACCCCTGAACCTCCTCTTGGTGTGGTTCCCTTCCAATCTATTTTCAATACTTGACAAATCGTCATTTCACCCTCACCTTCTTGACTCGCTGTGCTTGGAAAGGCTTTGGTTTTGGTCTTTATGAACAAGGCTGACATACACTCATTCCCGTGACTACACGCAAACACAATGATCGTAGTGGTCTCGGTTTTCCTGAAACACCTACACCGGAGAAACCTCGTGTCAGTTGTATCCTGGAAGATGACGACGTCACCCCTACCAAACCATCATCACCCACTTTGCCATCATCACCCACAGAGTCGATAGACCCTGAATCTATCCCTCCTAACTTTTTTTTTTTCATAAATGCTATCTTCATAGGTCCTCTCACTTATCAACGCGATAATGAGGACCCATCTTCTCTTCCCCTTCTGTATCCAGACATGATCGAAGAGGATTCACCTTCAATTAATGTTGTTGAGTGCCAGGATGACGACTCCATCCTCACTTACCTTGGTGCGGACGACTCCTATATTCAACGCGCCTTACCATCTGAAACTCAAACCATGTTGAATGAGTCGACTATAGAAATCAACATCCACACAGAGGAGGATCCTCACATTGTGAAGATCAGACAATCCCTTAACACATCAGAACAAGCCGCCTTTACTACCTTTCTCCGTACCCACAACCAAGCTTTCGCTTGGTCCTACGCTGACATGCCAGGAATTGATCCTACCATTGCTGTCCATAACATCACCCTAAACCCCGATTCCAAACCAGTCAAACAAAAACTGAGAAAAATGCATCCACGCATTGCCCTCTTGGTCAAAGAAGAGCTTCAACGACTTCTTTCTGTTTCCTTCATCTTGCCTATTGACTATCCTCAATGGATTTCTAACATCGTACCTGTCACTAAAGCGACGGGGGGACTTCGGATATGCACGGATTTCTGAGACCTTAACCTCGCTTGCCCCAAGGATGACTTCCCCCTCCCAAGTATTGATCAACTTGTTGATCTCACTGCGGGCCATGAAATGCTTTCTCTCATGGATGGCTTTTCGGGATACAATCAAATTTTGGTAGCCCCGGCCGATCAACATAAAACTACCTTCATAACTCCTTGGGGAACCTTCTGTTATCGTGTCATGCCATTTGGCCTTAAGAATGCTGGTGCGACCTATCAGCGGGCTATGACTTACATTTTTCATGACATTATGCACACTATCCTTGAGGATTATGTCGATGATCTTCTTGGAAAATCTAAACATCGCAGTGAACATCTCGATGTTTTAACCATTATTTTCGATCACCTGTTACAATATTCAGTCCGGCTTCAACCAAAGAAATGTGTCTTTGGTGTTCTTTCGGGAAAACTTCTTGGCTTTATCATCTCTTTGCGTGGCATTGAGGTCGATCCATCTAAAGTCAAAGCTATCCTAGAAATGCCCCCACCCAAAAACCTCAAACAATTACGTAGTTTGCAGGGTAAACTTCAATCCATCCGGCGTTTCATCTCCCAACTCTCAGATCGATGTCAACCTTTCCATCACCTTCTTAAAAAGGACATTGCCTTTCAATGGAGTGAAGAGTGTCACCAAGCCTTTGAAGCTCTCAAAGCCTATCTCTTGCAGCCACCCGTGCTTATTCCACCTCAGGATGATCGCCCTTTCTACCTTTACCTTTCTGCCACTGACCATGCTATAGGAGCCATGCTCGCACATCGGGACTCGGCACGTCGAGAACAAGCCGTTTATTATATAAGTCGTACTCTCGTGGATTACGAGACTAGGTATACACATGTAGAAAAATTGTGCCTAGCCCTATCATTCGTAGCCACCAAACTCCGACATTACCTCCTGAATCACAAAACTTTTGTCATCACCAACACGGACCCCATTCATTATATGTATGCCAAACCACATCTCAACCAACGCATCGCTCGATGGCTTATGCTCCTCGCCGACCTCGACCTTGAGTTTGTACAACAGAAGTCAATCAAAGGACAAACTATTGCGGACCAACTTGCGGAGGCCCCTTTACCTGGGGAACAATTCACCAATTTTAATTTCCCTGACGAACTCATCGCCACTCTTTCACTCAGGGAAGAGTCGTATCAAATGACCCTCTTCTTCGATGGATCCAAATGCCAGCGCGGCGGAGGAGCCGGCGTTGTTCTCATTCCTCTTGATGCTGAACCTATGCCTCTTTCATTCCGGCTCGATTTCCCCAGCACTAATAATACAGCGGAATACGAGGCCCTTGTTTTGGGTCTCCAGGTTGCGTTACACTTAGGTGTCAAATCTATTAATATTTTTGGCGACTCTCAATTGGTAGTCAATCAAGTTATGGGCATCTACCAATGTAAAAATGAGGAACTTCAAAAGTACAAACATTACGTGGATTCACTTTTGACCTCATTTACTCGTTATTCTATCCAGACCATTCCCCGCTCCACTAACAAATTTGCGGATACTATGGCTTGCTTAGCCTCGCAAATTCCTGCCTCACCAACTGACTCTGACATATTCGTCTTGGTCCAACAACTTTTTGCCCCATCCTACTCAGCCCCGGTTGTTTGTATGATAAATAATGTGTCTGCTAATTCGCAGGATACCTGGTACCACCAATTTCACGACTACCTTACAACCTCTGTTCTCCCACCTGACCTTACTAGTAACGGAAAACGTGCTTTTCTTAAAAGTGTTTCTCATTATGTTGTCATGGGGGGACTCCTCTATAAACGTGGCTTTGATGGCATCCTCCTTCGATGTCTAACCGGCGCGGAGGTCACCTATACCATCCAACAAGTCCATGACGGTATTTGTGGTGGACATTTTAGTGGCCTTGCCGTGGCTAAACGAATCCTTCGCCTAGGTTATTATTGGCCTACTCTTAATAACGACTGCTACGAATATGTTAAGCGTTGTGTTATGTGTCAACAACATGCCAACCTTCAACATACTCCTAGCCATCCGCTACAGGTCGCACGAGATCTTTGGCCTTTCTCACAATGGGGTTTAGACCTTATTGGTGAGATTCACCCACCTCTTCACAACGTCACCGTTGGATAATCACAGCAACCGAATATTACACAAAATGGGTGGAGGCCATTCCACTCATTTCAATCAAAAAAGAAAAAATTGTCGAATTCGTTAACCATCACATTATCTGTCGTTTTGGTATTCCTCATCGCCTAATAACAGATAATGGTAAATCTTTTAAAAATAAGTTGTTACAAGACCTTTGTGACAACTTTGGTATCAAACTTAGTTTCTCATCACCTTACTATCCGCAGGCCAATGGTCAAGCTGAATCTTCTAATAAAACCCTAACCAAAATCCTCATGAAAGTTGTCAATGAGTCCGGAAGAAATTGGCATGATCACATTCCCTTTGCCCTTTGGGCTTATCGTACTAGCATTCGTACCTCCACTAATGCCACACCATTTTCTTTGGTATATGGTACCGAGGCTGTCTTGCCTCTCGAAATACAAATACCCTCCCTCAGAATATCTCTTCAGGATATTCTCACCAACGATGATTTCCGCCAAGAGCGGTTAGCCCAATTAGAGCTTCTTGACGAGCGTCGTCTTACGGCTCTTGATCACCTTCAAATCTACCAAAAACACATCAAGCGTGCTTATGATAAACGACTTCATGAGCGTACCTTTAAGGTTGGTGATCTTGTCCTCAAAGAGAATCAACATGTAACCAAACTAGAAAAGAGCAAACGTGGAAAATTTGCTCCTAATTGGATTGGGCCTTACATTATCACTCACACTTATGGATCAGGCACTTATCGTTTAGCTTCGCTTAATGGTAAACCTGAGCCTGAGCCCCTTAATGCCTTGCATCTTCGACCATTCTACTGTTGAAATTAGTGTTATATCACTTCTTATCTACCTTACGCTCGTCCCTTGAGCTCATTTCCCACCGCATACACTTTGTTTCTTACATCTCAAAATCCAATCAAGCTCACATGGTTTGATTATCACCTCCCCTTAAAAGATGCCTTCCCCTTTTTAGTCTAGTCCATGACTTCAAAGTATCAAAATGACACATTCTTAATTAAACACTTATGGGATTTTCTTGAGTCAAACTTCCTACAAAAAACTAGATGCTTCATGCCCAACGGACATCTAGGCCTCTAAATTATACAATAGACTGCTCCCTTGAAGGACAGCTATATGCCAAACTATTGCTACTATTATATATAGACTGCTCCCCCGAAGGACAGCTATACATAAACACCGCATCTGCTACTATAAATAGACTGCTCCCTTGAAGGACAGCTATACACAGTCAGCCTTTATCAGAAGCTTCTCGCATTGATCAGCTTCGTGAAGACCTCAAGAACAACAAAATACATATCCCATGTAGACTTCCCGCATCGATCAGTCTATATCCAGAAAAATAAAATAAAAATAAAAGCAGTACTTCAAAGCACTTTTGAGTCATGGACTTGTCTATTTAGGTTTGGTTCTCTTTTGTCAGAATAATCATCTTATAATAAGTTCTCTGCACCCTCAGCCCACATCAACCACCTCACCTCACCATTTGTCAAAGCAACAAAACTCAAGGGACGTGACGTATATCCGATATATTGTGATTATACCACTCTTTTCACCTATCGACTTCTCGCCTATGCAAGGTACCTAGGGATTCAAGCTCATCCTACATTAATATGTGGTTTGTTTAGCTCTTCTCAACTACGGGACACTCTTGCCTCTTTTTCTCGGCTCTAGGATTGTGTGTTGACCTTAATCAGGACACGATTCCCTACTACTTGGGTATGCTAACTTTCGCTTTACCCACCAATACCAACACCAACAACATTACCCTACCAACATCAAATTTTTACCAACCAACAAAACCTAACCACACCCAATTGCCTAAATTCACCTCTCCCTGACCCTAAGGGAGAACCCATTTGTCCCGACCCAAGGCCGCAACCAACCTATTTAGGCCCACCCAAGAGCCATGGGGTCTCCCAAGGTTAGCCCGACCATCACCATACCACTATCATATGTTGTCCTAAATATAAATATTTTTTGGTATTTGCCACCAACTTTCATCCAGAAATGGCCCGACCCAAGGCCGCAACCAACCCATTTGGCCCGACCCAAGGCCATGCAAGTGTAATTATCCTGACCCAAAAGCAACAACCATTTGGCCCGACCCAAGGCCGTAAACAACCATTTGGCCCGACCCAAGGCCGCACCCAACCATTTGGCCCGACCTAAGGCCTCACCAACCATTTGGCCCGACCTCCCACAATCCAACAATTTGATTCATGCATCCATTATGCCATCAAGGCTGTAACTTAACCTTCCGCCCAACATCAAGGCCTCTCCTGTCCTTCCACTGACCTTGGTTCTAACATCACCTATATCCACCTTCGGCCTTCTATCCCACACAGACTCCTTGTGTGCCTTTGACCCAAGGCCGTTTTGGCACCCAAGGCCAACCATTTGGCCCGACCCAAGGCCGCAACCAACCCCCGTGAGCCCGACCCAAGGCCGCAACCTCAGGGTACCTTGACTTGTCAGTCCTCACCAACAAAAATTTTTAAATAGACTTTGAGCTCACCTGTGTGTTTTAGATTAGGGTCCTTGACTTGATCAGTCGACCAACTTTGCCTAGACCTAGACCGTGACGTTTATCTCAACCAAACCAACCATTTGGTACTGCCGAACATGCCTAAACGTTCCTGTACCTTACCCGTTATATACCCTGGAGCTACTTCCTATGCCTTGGATACCAGGATTATATCACCCTTGTTTGGATAAACTATCGACCTTTGCCTATGAATTGCTTGTTTGCTCTTCAAATCATGTACCCTGGTCGCACTACTGCATTTCAACGTGCGTCTGCTTCCTTGGACCTACCCCACCATCTTACCATTATCTCAACACCATTTACCCTTTATCAACCCTATCCCTGATTTCACGCTACCTCAATCTGTGATAGATTTGAGGGGGATTACCTATACCCTTAACAGGGGTAACCACTTCTTATTATTGTCCGTGCAGCTTTACAAAACAAACTACACGACAATAAGGGGCTAATGTAGACACCAAATTTGTGTCTTACGACCCCTGTGACCCCGCATCGCATTTCGCAACCTAACCTCATCACCTAAACCTTACACAATTATTTATTAATTACCTTATAATTAATAAATCCACATCACCATACCTGCCACCTCATGTCGCCACCTCATCATGACCTAGTCTTAACCCTAAACTAACCTAATTAAGACCTATAACTTGGTCCAATTCCACACCTATGACTAATTACTCCTCATCCGCACCTAAAACCAACTTCATAATGACTTGACCAAGCCCGCAACCAATCCCTCGGAAGAAAAGGAGGGAAAGCTGGCTATTTTACCAAAAATAGCCCGCTTTGACCTGACCGATACCGGTTCCTACTCGACCGCCGTCGGTTGCGTAACCGCCATCGGTTCCCCGTAAATGACCACTTCCAACCAAAAACAAAGGATCAGATTTTCATTTGATCGAGAGAAGGAGAAATCATCGAAAGGATCCAGATTTTGCTTGGCCGAGCAGAGACAAGTGAAGAAACAAGAAGAGTTTGCAGAGAAGGACATCAAGCCCAAGACTGCAACTGAATAACCAGAGCCCAGTAACACTCATCCGAGCATTAGAAGAGGAGATAACTCATCTTGGATTGTCAGATCATCCAACTTGGTCCTGTCTTCATCATCACAGTCCTGAAACCTGCATCTGCATCAGGGACTAGTAAGTAGTGTTTTATATGTTTCTAAGCACCATTTTCTTGAGCCTGTTGATTAATAGTAATCATAAGTTTATTCCTAGATCTACTACCAGCAACATACTGCACTTAACCTTCACCCATACATCCTGATATTGCCCAGAAGGCCATTTTACCACACTCTGAGTCTTCCCTATCCTCCCATCATTCCCCTCAGCCATCCACCAATCTTAATAACCCCACAATCACCTTGCAACCAACCTCTATCCAGAAGCACTTAGATTGCTGACCCTACCGGTATCGTTTATCCCCTACCGGCAGCGGTTCTCTAACCGCGGTCGGTTACCCAGTGACCGGCGTCGGTCACTGTGACTTATACCCCAAAACCTTTTGCTCACCTATTTGCCACCTAACAACCTCAGATCCAGTCTGGTTTATCCCTATAACTCAACCTGAACGTATCAACGACCAGTAACCGAACAAACAACGTGACGCTTTATTATTGATAGTTTAGTTTCTATTGCTTTGTAACGAGATACCTAAATCATGATTTTGCAATAGCTTTCTTTGTTATCATTTGTGTTAATTCGTATTAAAAGGGGAACTGACCACCTTCGAAAGGAAGTTTTATATTTCCTGGGCCTAAGGCAGATCCCTCATTTATTGTCTAATTAAAATCTGGTGGTCTTGTATTCTTACTTGCAGGTAGTCCTTCCAAGACAAAAAGGAGTTCTTCGCAGTCGATCTGATCTTTCTCTACGGTACGCGCACACCATCTCAACATTCAACAGGTATTCCTCCTAGCCCTAACCCTTATCTGTTTCTCAAAGGAATGATAGGATAGAAGCAAGTCTATTCTATTCAACTCAAAGTAACAAAAGGATGACCGGTGAATCATTTCTAATTGTTGGCCAATGATCACCCCAAAGGTATTTGGCCGACATCAATCAAGTAATAGGTAACGATGATAATTGGTATGAAGTAAGTGATTCATAACGGTCATTGTTGACTAAAATTGGCTGGCATGTATGGGAACAACCTAGGGCAATAGACAAATATGTGATTAGATAAACCTATAAGAAAGTTAGCACAGGAGACATGTAAATGTCAGGAATAATGTATAACTATAGTGCCTGAACTAGACCCCTTTTTCAATGTCTGTGCACGGGTATAAGGAGTCATATGCACCACCAAAGGTCGTTTTATGCAGGGATAGTGTGCCTGCACCACTCTGAGAGAAGTGTGCGCCTTGAAAATAGCCTTTGCACCCCTAAAATAGTATCTGCACCACTTTGTGGAATTTTGTGATCAATTAATATGCCTACGCCACCCGAGAGGTGGAATAATGCATCCCCAACATATGCGATACTATTAGAAAATATTTCCTGTGTAAGTCTGGTTAGATAGTTTATATTTGGTATTACCAAAAAAATATACCGGTGCCATGAGATTTTATGAGGCATTTAGCATCTGTGCAATAATTGGTTAGTCTCATGTGTTGCTGAATCTGATAGGTTTTAGTATGTAGTGAAGGTATGGTATGATACGATGTGCGCACCTGGGTTAGTGCACATGCACATTGGGTCGGCAGACAGAATGACAGATTTATTGAATGAAATATGCGACCTGTGTGTGTCTGAGAGACGTGTGTGCCCCTAAAATGTGTGATCTGCACTCTGAAAACCATCAATGCACTTTAAAAATCATACACGTTTTCCTCTCCCAAAAATCAGACCTACGTAAGACCTGAGTAACCAGAGTATGAAAAAACAAAGAAAACATTCACAATGGCATTTCTAACTCTTTGACAAATTCAATGTTTTCAAAATTTGTATGCACCTGCACCCAAGATCAGAATTAAGTGCCATGAACATTTTGTTTACACACATTAAATGAACAAAAATTCCAAAAAAATGAACAGGTAACTACTACATGTTTCTTATCCAAAAGTTGGACACAATGAAATAATACACAAGGGAAGAAACTAAAATTGCCATTTTTGGACTAAGGGTCCGGAAAGATTTTAGGCATGCCAAACTGTGTAAGATTCAAAACTTTCAGTTCATTACTCAGATTGAGCTAAGTTAGATGGATGAGAACTAACACCTGTGTATTTTTTTAATCCGTACACAAAGATCCTAATGAAAAAATGCTACTACACCAATTTGAAGATTTTTGAGCTAAACATAGATTTAATACCTAGCATAATGCATATATACTTTGAATTAACAATGCTAAAGTAATAATAAACCTAATACTTCTCTAAGGGTTACCATTCTCAAACAAGTAAATGGACACCTTGAAATAAGCTCCATGGAAATCAAAGATTTGGTTGTCCTTGAAGAGTGCATCCAAGAACCTAGGAATGGGACACTTATCAAAGTTGGTCATGGACAAGACCACTTTTGACACCTCCCATATGTTCAATGGATTAAGCACTTTAGGCTACACTGTGGAAGCTTAGCTCCTCAAGATCCAAATGCAACTCTCAATGCAACAAGGTGCAAGCTATGGGTCTCTTTGCTATATGCTTTACATTTTCTCTCTTAAGGAAAACCCATAGACGCTGTAAGTAACTAAGGTAGAGTGGAGGGCTCAAGAGATGATAGCCCAAAAAGCAATAATAGGTTCAACACATGCCTCATGAATGTGGGACTAAGCTACACTAAAATCATGAAAAATATGCTAAAGAAATGGATAAGGGAACTTGCTTTATTAAAGGTAACTTTACTGTTCAGAATGCAATCAATGCAAAATGTTTAGCAAGTAATGGGAGTTGGGGGGTGTCAATTATTCATTAACTCAAAGGTGAATAACTAATAGGTAGGTGTACAGATGTATAGAAGTCACATTAGAATGAACTAAGGTCACTCATAATTTAGGATACTTATGAAGGGATTAAATCAATTAAATAGTTGATTTACTAGTCAGATGAAGGGGAAGACTAATTAATAAATCCATACTTCTAAGTACAGTCTTCTCCCTAAAGGACAGTAATGTCATTAATTCACTGGAAGGTCGGACAGATTAGCCCTCACAATCACTAGATAGACATGATTTCTGCACTCAATTAGCGTAGGAGAAATTGAACAAAAGAAGACCATTCAAGAAGGAATATGATGCGCCTCTATTGACGATAAGTCGTCAATTTGTGAGACATAAAAAATAATTCAAAGAACAAAGAAGAAAAAGAATGTTATTAATTGCTTAGAGAAAAGGACATAGAACTGTCTACAGGGGGTGATAGTATCAACATCATTTCATGCCATGTGACATCATATAAATGTGCAGAGCTGTAAAATGCAAGAGGCATAATGTAGCCAGTTGATGTTGCAAGAATCATTTAATGATGCCATGACTTCCAGCACCAGAAGAACTTGCACTATCAATTCCGATGACTTTCTGTTCTAGGGCCCCCGTACAATTCTCGAATTATTCTGGATGTCTTAGGAGGAGGAGGAAAATCCAGCATATAATCTGATTAGTCTTGGCCAACAAAGATATGGATCTCATGCATATTGGTTGCGTGACCTTCTTTCAGTTACACCATCGGTTTATTTTCTGTTGTAATAATGAAGGGCAGAAGTACATCCATTCCTGTTCAAAACATGTTTCTTTCTACAATCTCAAAACTTCTGTATTGAAAATTATGAGAGCATCGAAATAATGTAATGTGCTTATGACTATGGTTGTTGGTTCCATTCTAACACCATGACCACTTCTTATTTAGTTTGCTGGATCTCATCTGACCACCACTATGACTTCTTCTTCAGTTGCTTCTTCATCCATCACTTCTACCGCTACATCTTCCACAACCAACTCCTCTATTCCTATTGCTTCTGTAATTGGCCCATTAGCCAAACCATCTACTTCACAAACACCTGATGCTTCTTCTTCTTAGGCATCTGGTGATTCTTCCATTCCCACTACCCCAAATACCAACTTCTAATCCTAGCTTGGTCAGGTGTTTTCTTTGGCATTACAGAGCTTACCTTCTCCCGAGTCATCTCCTGCTATAATGTACAACACCTGTCCCTACTCCGATAAGAGTACGAAATCCTCCATCAGATGGGGCTTTACATTAAAACCATAAGTTAGGTCCATGGTATTTACATCATGGTTTGAACCTCATCTTTTAAACACTTTCAATCTTGACTATATGGGGGGGTCGATTTGAGCTTGACTTCATATACTGGCCATGAAACACCTACTCAATACCTATCTCATCTTTCATCTGGAATTTCCAATGACTGCTGCATTGAATCACCACTTCACCCACACATTCCTTCATCAATTATTCGATGATGTAAAGGATTTGAGATTTGGTCATTTACGAACATGGTCATCACACAGGTACATTCCTTTCACTTGCACCTGGAATCATAACAGTCAGTGCCTGAGTGGGTCTTGGGATTTGGCTTGTAATGCACTCTTCTTATTGGGAGTTGTATTATGAGTCCCATATCAACCTTGTGGAGTAATGGAGGACTGAGGATTACCTGAGTCTCCATGCTCATTCACCTACCCCACCATTCCTTCACCTACAAAGTATATAGATAGCTAGAATCCATTGCTCCTAACTTTGTTAGATTGCATGAACACCATAGATGTCCTTCGAGACCTGCCAATTGACAAGCATCATATGTGATGGAGAGGGTCCCTCTTCCCTGATCTCCTTACTACTGATATCTTCTTGACATGGACTCGATGATGACACTCGAATCTTCTATAAATATTTTTCAATGTCTAGGATGAGTGCATTCTATCCTCAAACACATTGACCTTGGTTGCGAAGGATTCTTACATGGGACCATGTCAGTTACCATTCTGAGACGCAAAATTATGTAGAATGAATTGGAACCATAGGCCGTATCAACATTCACAGCTGTAGAATGGATCCTCATGATTCTAAAGATAGGCCTAAATACTTTAGATTCTACTTGAATAGGAATCTAATTCCCACCTCTTTCCTGGTGAGCCTATTATAACAATGATTTTGCTTGGTTTTATGCTGATATTGCCAGGTATTGACCCAAATATCATGGTCCTATAATATCATGAGCTTATTGCATTTTGATAGCCACTACCTCATGAAATAGGTAGATGCAAAAAATGCATCCTCACATCTTGAAGCTTCTTGTGAATTGATAGAAAATCCAGTGCCTCCTGGCTATCAGCTGAATCATGATGCCCTCCAATTATTCACAAGTGTGTGTGCTATGGCAGCTCAATGTGTGTGACTGGATACTCAGTGGGTAATATGATCTTGTAGTTGTGGGTACTTACTAGGCTTGAGATAGACCTCCAGGAGAAAGCTTGGTTCTTGTTCCTAAACTACCCGCCACAATCTTCAGCATCTAATAGAGATGCAAAACTAGGCTTGTAGGTAAGGTCTATCTTTCCAAGGGACCAGGGAGAGAGAGTGCATGAAAACAAAACCTACACTAAAGAGGTGATACACCAAAAAAGGAGGTAATGAGAATAACTTTCCAATGTGTGAAAATGGAGGCAAAGTACATACTAGAGAGGGTGATAACATTTCCCCACAGTCCTTTGTAAATCTGAGGTTCACAATCTCTTAACTATTTCATTACAAAAAAAATTGATAATGTTATTAGTTGCTACAAGAGCATAAAATAGAAAAAATCCCTATTCTACAAATGAGGTTTGAAGAGGCAAGAAGAATGCAAATAAACATAGTAGGGGAAGATACATCCACAAACTTGTATCTATTGCTTCATTAATATGCATAGTTCAATATATTATAAAAAGGGCATGGATAAACATGTAAGGAGTCCACTACAAGGTCCTACAACACATTGGCTTCACAAAACCAACTTTACAAAGTTTTTCTACTCAAAAAACTATCTCCTTTTACAATGAGCCCAACATTTCAATTTATAGAGTTTTGAGAGGAGAGAGAGAGGGAGAAATGAAAATCCTGAAATTTTACTTCTCACCACTTGCAAGATGTAGTAAATGAGTGAAATGATATTTTTTTCTTGTCAAAAGGAATTCCTCATACTGTTCCCCATAACTTGCAACAGCGAAAAATGTGATTTTCCATGCTTATTTAATGCATCTCAAACCACCAAATAAAACGTTGATTCTGACTTGGCCATAATTTTCCTTAAAATCACCATTAAAAATTTCTTGCCAAATTTTTGGATTTATTGATTTTTGTGCATTGATCACTGGAGCCATGATTCCAACGAGACCAATGTTTGTGAAAATCCATTGAGAAATTGCAGAAGTTATGGCCTTCTGATTTTAAGAAGGATTTTTTATTTTGGGTCTATGGAAGCTTCTCTGTCATTTTAATGGGACTGAGAAATTTAATTTCTTGGAGCTGGAGATGTTTCCTTTCATTTTCAATACACCTACCCTCATTAAAAATAACTAATCCAATTTCTATGGTGTAGAGGATTTTGAGCCCTCATTCCAAAAAGTCCAATTTTATGAAAATTAGAGCTCCAGGGTCAAAAGTTATGACTATTTTAAGGTTAGAGGTCGGCTTGTTCCACACGAGCTCTTCACGATGCATGCAGCTACACTGGGAATTTTTACTCCTTGTGTCACTTTCACCAGTCGCATGTAAAAAACCTCATGGGTTCACCTGAAAGTAACTCATGTCCCTATGGCACAAAATCAGAAAATCAGGTCCTTGATGAAGTCTACCTTATCCGCAACGCACTGTTGTTCCTTTGATATCGTGGTGAGGTTGACTGCAGCTTCACAGGGAACTCGTGTACCCTACGGTACTTGGACCATCTATGCCAATTGATATTCTTTGTGTCCAAACTGATCCTGCGCGTATCTTTTGACGTCATGCATACTGTCATTCAACTTGGCCAAGAGGGTTATGCTACACCACTAAAATACATGCACTCCCCATTTCAGCATCTGCGTGATGACAGACTTTGATGTTCCATTTATCCCTAGTGAGGCTGCACGGACCAGTTATCATCTGACATTCCCGTGATGCTTTGAAATGCCTATGGTGATTTTCACATCTTGTTAGCACACTATATTTCCCAGTTCTACCTATGTAGCCTTTCGAGCCTCCAGACACCACGATCTACTTGTACACACTACACTAGCACATGCTGATTTCTGTTGCCCACCAACATCTCCGCACTACTTTGCATACTATGGGAAGTTCTTGGCATTTTTTTTGTACCTGAAGTCTTGGGACATCTAGTTCGAATCCATCTTTATTTACCTCGAGGGGTGGATTTCCATGGGCCCAACTCATATGGTTCAGTTTATTTTAAATACATAGCAATGGGTGTTGGTACATAACTACCAAAATAACTTAGTCACGATGGAATCCATTTTCATTTCAGATGCAGCTCAAGTTCCTTCTACGGTGAACCAAGCTCAACCTAGAATAACTCAATCACCACTAAGAATGAGTTTTGAAGAATTCGAGGTAGCGAATGAGAATTTTCTGAAGCTAATACAAAAGCTTGGTGAGCTCCACCTTCTCAGGAGACATCTTGAAGCTTTCATTTCAAACTTTGCCAAGAGTATTCCAAGTAGCATTGGTTAGTATGGAGCCTATAGAGATCTTGCGAGTGTATTGTATCTAGAAGTTATACCTCTACTTAAACATTTAACTGCCAATTCTTGGATACCATTCAACTATAAAGAGGTGTCCAAGGAGATAGTTTAGATGAATAATCGAGGCTTATTTTCATCTTTTCGCATCAAGTACTAATGTTGGATAGCCTATCTGGTGCACATAATGATAGATACAATGTGTTGGTATCCAAATTGATTCTTCCTTAGAAACCAGACAACATCACATAGGGGACAAGACAATGAGAGATAAACATTTGCTTGATTAGGAGTCATGTTTGTTAGCAATATTTGAAAGGATATCGTCTAAAAAATGAGCATGTAACTTAGGAAAAAAGAAAAAAGATCAATAGGATCAAAGACCTTCATTAAGGATTTGATCTATCCTCACTAATTTAGGCAAGTGCCATTCGACCAGGGTGAGATAAACACATTTTGTAACAATCCTTTGGTGAAGTTTAAAATGACAAATATCCAAATTAATGACCAAAGAATAATGAATGATAAAGAATGAATATATCAAAGTCATTGTCCTAAAATATGAATCAAGTGAAACCAAAATTTAACTCTCACGAGTTATCACTTGTAAAGAGTGAAGATATTTTTTTGAACATGGTTCTAAGGTTACTAAAGACACTTATGGAATCTTGCTTTCTTATATATATTTTGGTAGTAGAATTTGTTAATTTGTGGATATAAAACACAAACAAGGGTACTTCAAGTAGTATTTATGGTTATTTTGAAAATTATTGGCGGGAAGATTAAACAGGGATGAAGTTGATTATCACTAGATCTTTGCTAACCTTTACAAAAATCAGACAACTTAACATGATAAAATGCTTCAGAATAGCCAAAATATTCCTTTAACCCAGATGGTGTGCATCAATGGAGCCTCAGATATGAATGGTTTCACACAATCTTTGAGAATTCAACATGAAGGCTCAAGCTAAAGACTCAATTAAACATTAAAAACCCCTGGTTCCTTATGCCTAAGATACACTCAAAGGCTTACAAACAATATATATCAACAAAATGATAGTAAAGTGATTTTAAATTATTTATCTCATTACAGGATGAAGGGTATTCTCATAATGAGATTACAAATTCCACTAAACTATCATAGGGACAATATACTTTGTGATTTAGAGGGATTTTAACATAAGATTGCAATACGAACAAGAAAAAATACTTATAGACATTCTGATATGAAGAAGACACAAATGTGCCCAAGATTAACACAAATTAACTTGAAGTTGATTAGATTCATCAGCAGGGGAAAATTTCTTTGAACAGTCTTAGAACTTGTCAATGGCGGTACACTCACAACCAACTTGACATGATCAAATCTATAACATAAGAGATTAATAGGTTTCTCAGATGGTCTCTCAAGAAGATGGGCTTTCTTAAATTTTCTCATAAAAATTAACACCTGAACTTTTACATGACTAAAGCATGATTTTTATAACACTCATTTACGTCCAAGATTTCCTCCCCAAGAAAAGAATATTCAAGGAACATTTGTTTGTTACATATTCGATCGTGATTTATAGAAAATGACGTTTAACATACTTACGATAAAAAGTTGTTAGTTGCTAAAAAATTTGAATCATTGCAAAGAGTTTTTATCATTGTTTTAATTAGGTCACCTAGTCATCTCCTCTAGCAACACATTTTTTATCCTTTATGCCTACAACCTCCATCATTTCATCATCCTTTTTCCACTCTTTCCTCTATAACTCTATTATGCATCCATCTTCTCTGGTAATTCACATTTTTTTTGCAAGTGCTTGAGTAATTCCAACTAAAATATCAACCATTACATTGCTTGGACTCAGAAATTAAGCTCTTAATCCATTCAATTACACTTTACAGACAAAAAAGACAAGGATTTCATCAAAAAAAACAATGAAAAACAATGTGCATTCGCATCTCAAGGTGTCTTGGAGAAAAATTGACTGTAAAATCAGATGCAGTGCACAACAACCGTTGATTCTCCCCTTTCTTGACCTTAGATTAGAGTTGTCCACATGTTTCCATGGTGCAACTACAAAGGTGAAGTACAAAGGTGAGTTTTCCAAACAAGCGCAGGCTTTCCACGTGCCCTGGGCCCAAGAAAAATTGCCTTTCGGCCTTTGAAAAGTCTCAGTATAAAAGGGGCCAACAGAAACCTCAATGTGTCTCACTGGTGCACTTTCGATATGATGCTCAGAAGTGGAGATTAGAAACAAGCACGGGATCACCATGTGTGTCAGCCCGATAGAGTTGTTGAAAAAGTTTAATTATATAGAGGAGTCAAAAGAAGCCTCCACATGTCTCTTTGGCACAACTTTGATATGGCACCCAAAAGCGGAGACTCTAAACAAGCATGGGCTAACCACGTATCTCTTTTACGCAACTGCTAAGGTAGGACCTAGAGGCGGATCCTAAAATGAGTGTCAGCCCTCCATGTGTCCATCGTCTAAATAAGTTACACTGACCACATGAAAAAATATCTATCTAGGAACCGAAGGGGAAACCTCCATGTGTCTCCCTGGTGTAACTCCGAAGGTCAAAACCAAGATGCAAATTTTAAGATGAGCGTAAGCCCTCCACATGGACAAGACTTGATTTGAAACGTCCCTTAGATTTTCAAAATGCCCTACCGAGCTGAATCTAATATGAAAGGACCACGTTTCCACAGATGTTGGGACAAAAATTGACAGGGAAAACAAAACATGACTGTAGAAAAATAGAAGGAAGGGAAAAAACCTGAATTTATGCCCAAGTTACAAATTCTTTCACATGGACAGAGGAACAGAAACAAATTATATACTTAAAGTGATCCTCGACCAAAGGAAGGGACTGATCATGGAAACCAAATGAATGATAGAGCTTTCACACATCAAAACGGGGAGATAAAAATTATAATAGAGCCCACAGATTGAAGATCTTTTAGAGAAAATGGGGCAAGATCAAATTGAGCACCAACAGAATGGATAGATTTGGTTGTGCTTAGATTTCAAGGATTTGAATCATGCATCATTGAAAGACCATTATCCTCTTCCATTAATGGAGCAGATTCTTTAAACGGTGGCAATAGCTCAAAGATTTAATTTTCTCGATGGATATTTGGGTTACAATAAAATATTAGTCAAAGAATCTAACCAATTGAAAATTACTTGCACTACCAAGTGGGGAAAATATTCGTACAACAAAATGTCTTTTGGATTGTCCAATGCCAGGGCTACTTTCTAAAGAGCCATGGACATGGCATTTGAAGGACTAATAAATGATATCATCTTGGTTTACCTAGAAGATATAAATGTATATTATAAGTATGCAGATGATCACATCGCGCATCTAAGGAAGGTTTTCCGAAGGTGTAGGGAATTTGGGGTTTCACTTAATCCCAAGAAGTGTATTTTTACAGTGCATAAGGGAAATTTGTTGGGGCATGTTGTTTTTCAGCGTAAAGACTATTAATTGATCTAGCCAGGATTCATTTGATTATGTACTTATCTCTCCCAAGTCATAGGAAGGGCCTCCAGAGCTTTTTGGGAACCATAAACTTCGTGTGGATATTTTTCCCTTAATTTGCAACATTGGCTAAACCACTGATAGCCATGCTGAAGAAAAAACATGCCATTCTCATGGAAAAAGGAAGGATGAGATATATTTGAAGCCATAAAAATTACAATTTCTCAAGCTCCCACAGTATTGAACCCCAGGTTTGATAAAGACTTTATCCTTTATGTTTTGTAGGTCAAGAGAGCATTTGAGGTATCCTCACTTAGCAAAACAACAACCTGATGGAGCAACCAATTTCTTTATTTAGTTGATACCTCAAAGAATATGAGCTCAAATACTCATTCATTGAAAAAAATTCGTTAAGTTATTCAAGATTTGAATAAATTCCAGAACATATTGTCTAACAATAAAATCCATCTGATGTTGTCTCATCCAGGTGTCAAGAAGTTTTTTCTAAACAAATAGATGAACAAAAAACCTGATAGACGGATCATGAGTGTGATGGAGTATGATGTGCATATCAAGGTTACAAGACTTTTCAGAGGTAAAGGTTTATGTCAAAAACTTGTTGCAAACATGGAATCAAAAGGTGATGAGGATGCGACGCTCATAAACACTGATGAGAGTGATGAGAAACTTGACTGATTATCCAAAATGAAGAATTTCATCTTCTCAAATTTATAGCTAGTGAACATAGATACAAACCAAAGACAAATTTTCCGTATTCAATCTATTCCATATGATTTGGTAGATAACGTTCTCTTCCAAAAGGATTTCAATGGTGTCCTCCTATAGTGCATAGGACCGGAACAGGTAAGTAGGATACTAGAAGAGTTTCATAATGGTCTATCTGGAGGACATTACTCTGCAAGAAAAACTTCTACCAAGATCATATGATTTGGCTACTATTGGCCAAATTTGTTCAAAGATGCCCATATCTGGGTAAGGAAGTGTAAGGAATGTTCCTTTTTCATAGGAAAGATGAAACTAGAAGCTCTTTCATTGCATCTAATCCAAGTGGATCAACCATTTGTTCAATGTGGGTTGGACTTCATCAGAATGATTAATCCTCCATCTAGTGATGGACATATATGGGTCCTTACTACAACAGACTCTTTTACTCGGTGGAAATAGGTGGTAGCATTAAAAGATAGTAATGAAAAGGAAGTTCTAGAATTCTTAGAAGGTATAATGATGAGTTTTGGTGTTCTGTTTACAGTCATCTCAGACAATGAGATGACTTTTCTTGGTACAAAGTTGAGTGAATGGTTGTTTAAAAATGATTTCTACCTTAATAATCCATATAATTAATATCTGCAAGGAAACATATTGGCTGAGTCTAATAACAAAAACCTTATAAGGATTATAAAGCACATGATGGAAACTAAGAAGAGGACTTCACATACACAGCTTAAGACTGCCTTATGGGCAAATCAAATCACACCTAAAAGGGCCATAGGGAATTCTCCTTTCATGCTTGTATATGGAGGAGAAGAAAAACATCCACTCTCCTTGGAGTTACCTTGTTTGGAGTTAGCTCATCAACTTGAAGTTATTGATAGTGATCCTGTGATAATAAGGTTTGTTGAACTCATGGAGTTAGAGGAAGTATGGAACAAGGATATGAAGACTTTGGAGAAACATCACGCTTAGGTTAGGAAATTTTTGGACAAGAAGGCTTCCAATAGGTGTTTTCAAGAGGGAGATCTAGTCCTCAAATGGGATGAAGACAAGGCCAATCCAGAAAAAGAACACCACGTTTCACACTCTTTGGAGTGAGCCATAAATCACCACGAGTTGCAAAGAGGTGAATTCATTTCATCTATCCAGGCCTAATGGAGAAGAACTACCCATTCATGTGAATGGGATACATCTCAAATATTTTTTTGAGAAGCCTTCCACCCCCTATATGGTTTATTTAGGTCTTTTCCTCCAAATGCTTGTGCACATTGTTATTGTGTGTTCTTTTTTTGTTTTCCTTTTTGTTTTGTTTTATGTTTGTTCTTCACATTGTTTCATCATTGGAAAGTTTTATAGGAGAGAAAGGTTTGAATTTTCTATAATAATTTCATGCTTCTGCTTCATTCAAATTCTACAGTGTTCCATAGATGTCAAGCATTTAACAGTTTTTAGTATACTTCATGCTTAGCATTCTAGGGAGGTCCAAGATCAGCAATGCCGAAGGGGATTTCAAGATCCATAACAAGGAACCAAAATATGTTTCAAGATTTCAATATTGAATCCATACCCAATGGATGACTTAAGGCTACTGGAATCATGCGTAGTAGGAATTCATCCCCTAGAGGTTGCTAAAAATGTTGTCAATTTTTTCCCTTTTGGAAAAAATTGGAAAACGGGAGCCTAATATAACCTAAGGCTAAAAAAATATTCATGAGGTATTTTGGGACATTTCGGTCAAAATTTTACATTTAGGAAACCTTTATGTTGTCCCAGGTGGTCTCAAAGTCATCTCGAGCTATTCTTCTTCATTTCGGGACTCAAAGTTTTCAATTTTTCTCAAAGTAAAAAAATATCCCTTGGCAGGCCTACATTCGTTCAACACAAATAAGTAATCATCAAAGTCGATAATTTATGTTTAAAAGGTTTTGTTATGTTTCCATAACTCTATGATTTCAAGAAAAAAACCTAGAAAATCAAAAATTGGGATAAGGTCAGATTTTAAAAGTAACATTACATTGAGCTCGAAATAGCTCGGCGAGCTAAAGATGAGTTATCAATTGATAGGTTGGCTTGGGGATTCAATGGTCAAGCCTAGCAATGGCTCTTGGAATGGGGTCAAAACTCTTACATGATTTGGGTAAACCAAATCAGTTCATCTTGAAAAATGGTGATGAGCTCAATTTTAAGCCAAGGGAATCAATGTCGAGCCAATGTAGAGAATGAGCTCAGAAAGGGTATTGTGATGGTGAACCAAGCTCGCTAGAATCTCATATGAGGAAGAAAAGCTTATGTGTAGAGTCATGACCGAGGATTTTTCAAGGTCATATATGTAGGGCCAAACCAATGATTGCACAAAGGAAACAAAACCGTATGGCTGAGTTGTGGCCAAGCTTAGGAGAGTTTTACGAATTGGAATTTAGGACAAGCTCATGAAAAACTGGTGATGAGCTTGACATGGAGTTGGTAGAGAAGGACTCATATAGGTGGTAGATTGATATGAGGACAACTCATCAAACAACTTGGTGTATTCGAGAGTATATGATGAAAGTCCAAGCTATGCATGTTAAGGAAGTATAGCTCACAGAAGTAAGAAAGTCAGTTTTGGTCTCACAATAGTAAAGCTATGTTATCATTCAGTCATAACGAATGAATGAAAAGCTTGAAAAATAGGTAAGGGAGTAGCTTGAAACTTGAGAGAGAGTCATGGTTGGCTCAATAATGGGGGGGATATCTAGGCCTGTAGCCATGATGGAGATAATGCCATGGCAAACCAATATGATATTTCCCCATGCGGGAAAATTTCATGATGATTTGCAAGTGGGTTTTCATTAATGGCAAGCCAAAGCATGAATTCCGTGCACCATAGGTTCGGAGATGGAAAGTCAACATAAGAGCTCCCCATGTAGGATAAATTCATCCTGATTGCCATTAAGGAATTTTTTTAATAGAAAGCCATCATAAGGTTTCCGCGTAGAGAATAAGTCTAAGTCATCTTCCAATTAACTAGGTGAGTCGCTAGGGAATTTAAGAGTGATGGGTAGTTACGGTTAAGAAGGTGAAAAACTTGCCAAGCTAAGTGGAAGAACATGTGTAAGACCGAGCGGCATAGAAATGGTGGATGATAGTGGTACATTGGTGTGACAAATTTTCGTGAAGGGTGAGTTACTTTTGGGATGTCATGCAAATGGGTCGATTTGAGGTATGAGTCGACATGAACCGATGCGTGGTGATCAGAGGACACGAATAAACTAGCATTTGGAATGCGTCTTGATGATGAAAAAACCCACGAAAAACCAAACGGTAGGAATTTAGTGATAGGATGGAGTTATAATGGTCTGAGCATGAATCTGTCAAGCCACTGGGGATCTAAGTGCAGGAGGTAGTATGTAAGCCATGGAGTGATGAAGAAATCTTGATATGGGGTGCGAAGGACATGAAGTTTGGTGGAAATGTTTTGGATTTGTGATGAGATCAGCTGGGAGTGTTGAAGCTCACACATAAGTAACTCAACAGAAAAGAGGGATTGGTGTGTGTGATAGGAAAACTCACCTCCGAGCCCATAGAAAATATGAATATCAACAAATCTTGGATCCTTGAGCTAAGATCATGAAATGATACAGAGCTCGGTTGTTTAGTCGAGTAGGTAAATTAAATGGTTTAAAGAAATCCTAAGAAGGTCATGTTGAAGCCTGACCTAAACAAGCCAAAGGAAGGTAAAGGCCGAGCTCCTTGAATCACTCGGTGATGACCATTGGAAGCAGTTGAGGAGTTACATTGCAAGGAATGAATAAAAATTCTTGAATGAAGATCTCATGTTGGGGGAGCTCATGGAGACAACGTCAGTCAGGCAAGTCATGGATAAGCAGTGTGATCAGGAAAGGGGCTCTATTAGGGTAGAGAGTTCATTTTGGGAATTTGGAAGTAGGATCTCATATCAGTGCGAATGTTTAGGAAACTTGAACAAAAACTCATCGAAAGGATCTCAACTCTCCAAGTTGAGCCATACATTGAGGTAAGCTCACAGATCTTGATTGAGGGATGAGATCATCGAGAGTTGCTCTTTGTTTGAGCCACGTCACATAGCGCTCGTTGAAACATGTTTCGGTGGTGAGCTTGATGCATTATGAGTTTGGTTGCGATATGAGAGGCTAATTCTACTTGAGCCCATTGCAATGGATCAGTCTTGAAATTAGCTCATTCATACCAAGATAGCAGAGCTCACTTGACATCGAGTATCGATTTAACACTTGATGACAAGAATGGAACTCAACATGCATAGAAAGGAGAGGTGTTCTAAGGAATAGGTGATTCAGCAGTGAGCTAAATGTTGATACAGATCACTTAGTAGATGTAGGAAGTTGTGCTCGAGTTATGGATAGAAAGCTTGATGGTGAGCACAGTGTAGAGCTAAATGGGAATCAAGACTGAGTTGGCCCGAGTTAGTGGAGAGTCAAACCAAATACGGATCTATCTTGAGTGCACAATAATTTAGTAACTCGCCCAATTAATTGGAATGAGAGAGGTGAAAAACTTTCCCAAAACACTAAGTGAATTCAAAAGGTGATAAGCTTGATTCGAGCTTGGTTTCAAGAAGATTTGAGAGAGCTCGACCTTGGTTCAAGCTGAGCTAGGTGACAATGTGGAGAAATTCAAAATTGTGGTGAATCAACTCAGTTTTTGGCTCATTTTAAGAGATGGGAGCTGAGTCACATTCAACATGGAGTTGGTGAGTTCTCACATGGCATAGGGTGGTCATTTTGATAGGGTCGAGCTCGCTGCAACAAATGTGAAATAGCTCATAGTGAACGAATGCATGGTTGGGTGTTCAAACCAAATCATCAAAAAGTGAGCAAGATCAAATTACTCAACAATGTGGACATGGTGAGTCAATTCACAGAGGTTGACGTATGAGGATGTTTGCTCACTCGGTTGAGTTGAACCAAATAAAGGAGCTCTGTGTGGTTACAAAGGTGAGCTTGATTCTTGTAAAGGAGTTGGTCGGTGACTTCGTGTATAGTAGTGTTTGAGCTCGTAAGTTTGATGCGTCAATGGAAGTTACTCGATCATGGTGGTATGGAGGAGCTCATTGCCTATCTCGGTGAGCCAACCACCATGTTGGGCTCTTTTGGGGATTTTTCTCATGATTTCCTCGTGCAGCACAAACCGGTCAACAGGGGGGCCCACCAAAAATAGAATTAAATTAATATTTTTAGTTTTAATATTTTAGTAATAATATTTATTATTATTATTTAAATATTTTATTTAAGTATTCTTTCAATTAATTAAGGAGAACTAGGACAATTGGGCATTAATGTCATATGATGGAAGCTTCTCAAAGTGGTTCAACCAACTGTAATGAATACATCATGTGCCTTCAATTTATGAATGTAATTATGTCCATTGCTCTTCTCTCTCACATATTATTCTATAAATTTAAGTTAGAATCTCATTCCAAATGGATCTAACAAGTTAGATAGGTTGGAAAGTTAGACATCTTAGGCAAGTGCAATTTTTCAAGAGGCCTCTCTCTTCTACAAGTTGTCTTTGTGTGTTGAGAGAACTTTCAAGCCTCCTTTTCAAGACTGTAATGGAAACCATTGCCTCTTTTGAATGTATGATGTATTGTGCACGTTATTAAAGCAATAAAAGTGTGTGTTTTGTCACTAATATTGTTCCTTCCATCCTTTGTACTTATTTTTGCCTTTTCTCATGCTTGTAGGTACATTGTGCAAGTTCACATTTCTATTGTAGGTTCTTGGATTTCTGTACTTATCGAGTGGTGGAGCATTGCATGCAGTTGTGTTGTGGTATTTTTTCACCCTTATCAAGTTCATTTTTCTTCATTGGAAGAATGATAACTTTTTTTTCTGATTGAGTTTAACAAAGGGAACATGTACTTCCTAGCCTGTCATATATTGTACCCTCTCTAAGTTGCAGTAGGTGTATTTGACCTATGGTCCACACGCCCTCTTCAAATTAACCATTATTTACCTATGGTGCATCTGTCCAATTTCACCAACTCCATTTATGCCACTAAGTTTCACTCGAGCTAGGCCACCACACCCCTCAACATCATCTCCATAGTTGCTGCTAGGGTTATCTAAAAAATATATTTTGGTAGGGTTTCGGAAGGCATTCATTTTATCTCCTATAATTAGGGTCATAGAAAACTTATTATTTTGATGTTTTTGTTTTATTTCATTATAATTAATAAGAATAGTTTATTTTATTTCATAATTTTTTGTGAAATTTACCTAGATAAGATGCATTTCGCGTGACGATATTTTTTTATTTCTATATATCTTTTGATTTTAGCTCCTAGATTTTATTGTTTATATTGTGTTGGAAAATAATAGAAGCACCATCATGGCATGGTATCAATTTAATTTCAAAATAATAAATAAGTATTTTGGGCTTATCGTAGTTCTTATTTACTTACAATATAAGGGTTAACAATTTATGTAGTATATTAAAATTAATATTTACAAATCAATGATCATATCAAAATATACAATATCTATTATATTCAATATAAAGTATTATAAATAACTGCTAAGAATGTGGAAACACTAGAAAGAGGGTGAACTTAATGTATAATTCCTTCATAAGGCTTACCTAAGACTTACTGAAAGATAAAAATTATGGTAGTTATATGAAGATGCCTTGTCTCTTAATTTTGAGAGGAAAATTTAGCTGAAATGAAACCATAAGATTTCTATAATAGTATTTGTTTTTTCCATACTTTTTTGGAATTTTTGTATGGGAAACTCTCATATTATTGTAAATTTATGTGCTTATGTGAACCTTAAAATTTTCCTTAATGAAACCCTCCACATTTCATTTATTTGAAATCCATTGTATGATGCGAAAAATATTTACACACTAACCGTGGGTAGGATACCCTACAAAGAGGTTAGTGGTTTAGTTAAAGTGAAATTCATATCAACAACCTACATTGAAAATGCCATGAAGATGCCTCAAATGAAACATGGTTCTCTACCTAATATTTGATATCTATATGGATGCACTGAGCTTTATTAATTTGATCACTTGATAATGTAATAATGACATGACATGCTTTTTCTTGATTCTATAATGTAATTAAGTGTGTTTCATACTTTCATAATTGATGCTCTTACTATTTGTTTTTATGCCTTTAAGAATTTATGATATATTTGAGTGCTTTATGAATTATATTTAAAATGGATTCTCTTAGAAGTTCCACTTGAGTAAATGATTACATTTGACTTGCTTATAGGTATTTGAAGAGATTATATTGGATTAATGCCTACACATTATGAAATTACTGACCCAAAAAAAGGTATCAAATTGAGAAAATGGCCATTGTGTGATTGGAGAAGAAATATCCTTTTTAAAAATAAATCCTTGTACACTTTGGTACATATTTCATAGTCCTACACTGGACGGTGTTGGAATTTTACAAAAAATATAGGAAGATTTCTTAGAGTATACTATTTTGGAATTATGGAAGTATTTCTATGAAATGTAAACACAAAATCATGTACTTTGGGTAATGATCTAGTCCTAATTACATACTATTGTTCATATGATTCTTAAGTAAGAATGGTACTAATTAACCCATGTTTATGGCCACCTTTCTTTCCTTTTTGTTGCTACTTTCATTCTTACACCCTTACTTTCTTAGTCTTCCTTGTCATTCTTTGTAATTTTTCATCCTTGACACCAATGCCTATACAAAGAAACTAAAGCCAAGATCCCTCATCTAATCTAGGCATCCCTTTCCTATTTGTACTTTACTCACACTTTTTGGGTTCTTTAGAGCCGTTTGAGCGTGTTATATTTTTGTTAGTAGGCCTTTTTGGAGTTATTTACAATATTCAAGAAAGGGAATCATAGAAATATAAAGTTATATAATCATAATAAATGATCAAGCACTAAGAATATATAATCTCCATTTAAGGTTACACCCATTAAGGCATCAAATAACTCTATTCCATCTATCTAATTTCATCACAAGGGACACAATGGCTCATTTTCTACATACACTTCATAAGACGGAAGTTCATTCTATTCCATGCACACATTTACTATATTTCTTTACATCTAGTTACTCACTTCTTATTCTAGTGAAGCTAGCACAAGATAAATCTAGGGAAATATTATGCAAATAGAACTACATTTGGTAAGAGTTGTAGTGTAGTGCTTTGTTGTAAGTCCACCATTGTGGCAGATGAGGATAGTTCAGCCCCTCATTCTTCATCTTTATTTTATAGGTTTTTATTTCTATTTAAGCATTTTGTAGGTCTTACTTCCCTACAATTTTACTGCAACCTTGGAGATCATAGTGTGAATTCATAGTAATAAATGGAGAGATTTAGCAAACATCTTATAACCCTTAGAATTTGGGTTTTTGAGCATTTCCGCAGACCTAGTCTCTTAGAATCAGTACTCGCGTGCCGATGGATGCCCTTATCCCTCTCCATTCACCCTAGTCAAAATTTTACCTCATGATCTGTATTTTTTGGGCTCCTGTATGACAAGAAGTTCTTCACCTTTTTCAAGTTTTTAGTTCCATACACCTTTAGAAACAACGTGAATCATCAAAGGCATCTTACCCTTCTTTACACATTACAGTTTCATTATTTATTGCATGGTTTGTTTTGGTATACTTTTATATTTCATTTCTCCACTTAGTTAATGCTACCATACCATCATATTAGAATTGTGTATTTACATTTTATTTTAATCATTTTAGTTAACCCAGTCTTTGAAACTACCTTCCACTTCAAGTTGTTCTCCTCTTATTACTATGGTTCAATCTTCTGAAGAATTTATTGATGCCCATGTTTAAGCCCTTAATGATCATATCATTGATCATCCCATCTATACTTGCTTCTATATGCTACTCCTAAGGAAGCTACGAACCTCATAGAGTGTAGTGCTTTTGATGCTATTCCCACCATTGTTGCTACTCAACCATATTTTTCCACTATTCATGTTTCTGTCCCTACTCCTACTAATCACTATACTCCTCATATTGTTTTTCATATGTGGCAAGATCCTTCCGATGGCACCCAAGATTTAACCTCCCTTTATTAATATCTTTAAGCACAAATTCATCAATTACAATAGAATTCTTCTTGTGCATCTCCATATTTGGATTCCAATCTATTATTACATACTCTATTCACAATAACCATATCCACTTACTCCCTTTCACCTAAATTTTTGACCCCTAAGTTTCCCGTTTAAATGGGCATGGTGAAACACAAGATAATCTCAAAGAATTCTATGTCGCTTGTCTAGATTTTGCGGATGATCATGTTCTACTATTTAAACTCTTTCCTTAGAGTCTTAATGATCATGTGATCTGTTGGTTCTATGACCTACATGTTCACTCGGTAACCTCTTTTACACATCTAGATGATGATTTTATCATTCAATTATCTATCAATATCGGCTCCAAGATCTCTTATGCACAACTTTAATAAATAAAAGAAGGATCTACCAAACATTTAGTGGACTATGTTTTGAGATATAAAAATAACTTAGCTAATATTTCTAATGTGCTTTTGGACTCTACACTTCAGAACTTATTCATTCAAAGTCTATTATCACCTCTCTAGGAGAGTGTTCTTTTTGAGACATCTGCTTCATTTGATCAAGTTTATCATACTCTAAAGCTTCATGAAACTAAGATCTTATCTATAGGAAAGATTAAATACGAAGATCAAGCCTCATCTTCTACACGTTTTCAAAATAAACCAACATTCAAACCATCAACAACTAAACAAACTAACACAACAATCACTATCAATGAAATATCCACCACCAGAGAGCTTTAATTACAAATTCCTTGGCATACATTTTCAAATTTCACCATTTTTCTATGAATTATATTACAACTTCTTGAGAGAAATATTATTACACTTCCTCCTTCGCTTGATTTAGACCCATCTCATCAAAAATGTTGGAATTAAAATGATATTTTTCGATATGACTATCATCAATGTGTGGGACATTATACAAATAGGTGTTTCAAACTTCACACCATCATCCAAGATCTTATCGATGACAAAAAACTTGAGAATCCAAATGCTTTGGAATCTATGCCAGTCAATGAAAATAATAAGCTAAAAATATTTAACAATCCACTTCCAAAACATGACAAGAAACTAGCTGAATATTCAGATGATAATTTATATCATGAACTACCTCCTCCTACATTAGGTGTTCTTTATTTTCTAGTTGCTTATACCGACATGTTCCCTCCTAGTTATTCTTTCTCTAGCCTCGATTATCACACAAAATTTTATTCTAATCACTTACACATTAGTTCCTCTATCGGAACTATCCATATAAATAACACCAAGGTTGATCCTAAATGGCCCATTAACATGTGTTGTATTTCACTTCTAGCTAGTATTGGCTATCCACTTTCAAAAATTTCTTATCCAACGAACAATTCTAATGGTGTTGTTAAAGATCACGTTACAATTGGTCCTCTTAATATGGTGGTGCCAAGTGCGACAAGTAGTTGATGGATATGACATGGTCTTAGGTATCAATTGGATCCAGTGGTCTAAGTATATCATCTCCATGAATGAATTATGTCTAAAATTCTTCCGCATTAGTCGATTCATTTCTATAATGGTGTGCCTCTATCTACCCCATGGTCACACTCTATTCAAGTAATTTCTAATGCATCACCTAGTATATCTAGTTCCTCATGCTTTATCACTCCAAAAGCATAATATGCTCCTATTTCACTTGCTTGCACATGGTCTATGTGGTTTGAACACTCACCTAGTGCAGTGGATAAATATAGATCATTCACTAGGAAAGCTCCTACATATAGATTAAATTTACCACCTCATTTTATTCTAGGACAATGTCCATCACCGATAGGTTCTACTTCACATAGGTCTCCCTCACCTACGCATTTTATTACACCATGATGCCCACAATATAATCATATATCCACGCATATAGACTTTACTCACCCTCACAATGTCTATCTCATATACCACCACTCTTGGAGCATGGTAACACACCTTCATGTACACCACCATCAAGCGGAGGGTCTCCATCTTTCGATTTTATCAGATAGTGAACTCACCATCACACGTTTGGGAGTCATCACTTTTACCTCCCCCCCCTTTGCATAAACATGCATCCTATACTCACATAATTACACACCTATATTGTAGAATATACTCTTGTGCTTTGGTTCACACATTACTATTGAGGTCATCCTATACACATGAACCTCACACACTACACATTATGAACTACACATCTCTCATTGAATTTTCCACACTACATCACACATCATTCTCTTTCTCACACGTCTTCATCATTACATAATCACTACATTTGTGACATATGCTCTACACATCATATTCTTATTTCTATTACATCTCATATGCACTTTATACTCTTTATAAATAACACATCCTCACATGGATTTGTACATATACATTATGTTCCTCCTCCATCTCATATGTCTCATATGTAATTTATGTCTCATACACCCATACATCATATAAATCCTACACACTACACTCTTATAATTTTTTTATCACCATCACACAAACTTTTTTCTTCCATACTTATAAAATCTATACATCTTACCTTGCACATTCCACACTACACACTACATGACAATTTCTCATCACCTATTACAAACTTTACTCATCTACTTTTATGCGCTACACCCACTACCTGATGACCCAATCTAGTGTCATGATCCATGCTCTATTGTTGAGGGTATACATATCAAATGGAACTCATCACACTCACACGTTCAATCATTTAATCACATTCTCATGTGAAATTCCAAGATAATATCTTCTTCATACATTTCTTGATATAAATTTTTTTACTACTATTATCACGAAATTAAAAAACCTTTGAATGGCCTTAGATTTGAGTGGGGAATTTGATGTAATTTGTGTAACATTGGATCATTTCTCAAGTTGTGGGACTTGTGAGCTTGAGATTACCCTCTAGAGAAGGTTGGTTCCTACTCCTAAACTACCTACCAGATGCTACTCCTAGTGCAGGATAGAAAAATAACTAATCCTAAACTAACCTTCTAAGGGACTAGGGAAAGAGAATTCATCAAAATAAAATCTACACTAACAATGGTGATACACTAGAAAAGGAGGTTTTTAGCTAAGAATCCAATTTCCGGAAATAGAGAGAGGTGAGAAATGGAGAGGGTGGACAAGATACACCACATACTAGAGATGACGTCACAAAGGACACCATTTGTTTCCCATTAAACATATCTCCCCAAACCTGTAATGGACATTAAGATATATGCATAATATACCCCATAATGAAGAGAGGCAAGAAGAGACAATAACACATGCAAATGATGGACAAAATGCATCACAAAACATATTTTTATTGCTGAATAAATTGATGGACTACATCATTAGTGGGAAAGAGGAAAGAAAATTCCATTACAAAGCATAGAGAAGAAGCTTAAGCTCCACATTCAACCCTATTAGAGAAGAAAGAGAGAGGAGTACAAAATTGAAAAATGACCAACTGTCTTACAAATGAACCCATGATTACAATATAAAGAATTGAGAAGGAGAGAGATAATTGTAATCCTTAATTTTTATTTTAAACCACTCTTAAGTTGTTATAAATGAGTAAAATTGATGTTATATTACTTAAAAATGGCTCCCCATGTGTTGCAACATAGAAAACATGATTACCGTGCCTCTTAATTGCACTCCCAACTACTAATAAAATCATTACTTTGAACCTAGCTCATTTTTCCTAAAAATAACCATTACATATTTATCAATTTTTGGATTTAATTATTATTGTGCTTTGGACTTAGAGTCATGATTCCAATGAGATAGATTTTATGAAAATACGTTTAGAATTGTAAAAGTTATGGTCCTCTGAGTGTGAGAAGTTATTTTGAGTTTGCAAGAGATTTCTTACATTTCAAGGGATTGATAACTTAACTTTCTGGAGTTGGAGATGTTTCTTTCTTTTCACACACCTACCCTCACTAAAAATAAGAAATCCATTTTTTTGGTGTAGAGGATTTTCGAGCCCTTTCTAAAGAGTCCAATCTTGTGAAAATCATAATTCTGAGTCAAAAGTTATGACCATTTTTTTGAGGATTAGGGTGTTCCACGTGGTATCTCATAGTCATCATTCAACCACTTTTCCTTTGGGTTACAGGTATTGCAGTTTTTTGGGGAACTCATGTCCTCACAGTATTTGGACCTTCCTGGGCCACCGAAGTCTTCCTTTTCTGCAATGCACTATGTGCAGAAATTTCAACTCCTTTCTCTGCGTTTCTTGACTCGAGTTTCTCTTTTCTCATGCATTTGTCGTTGATTAGGCCATGACGTCCATTGAAAACCAAAATACTCACACTCCCCTACGCATTGGTGATGTTGGATTTCGATGTTCCATTTGTCCCTAGTGTGGCTTAGGATGATTTCATCTGACGTTCCCACAATGCTTTGAGTGTGGTGGTTTTGGGTCTTTTGCATACCTATGTCCCATTCTACTCGGGTCTTCAAACTTCCCTCTACCTACATACACTCTCTGTGTCTCACCATTAACCAAGATAGTTAGGTCATTTACCACCAAATTTCCCACATTACACTCCTTCAGTGAAGTTGGGTTTTTGTAGCACCAATGTTCCGCAGGCTTCCTGGGCCTCTTTAACCCGACATCTCCACACTCCTTAGCTTCTCTACCCACTTCGGTGATTTTGGATTTTTCATGCACAAGTGGCTTGGGTGTCACCCAGAGCATTCAAACCTACATGCACTGCATTAAAATCTCTTTTTGGGCATTTCAACATTTTACTTGTCCGGGCTGACCCAAGGAAACATGTGGGATGTAATTTTACACCTTTACCACGACTAGCGATGGTGAGTTCGGTCTCTTTGCACATGAGTGTCCCAACTTCCTCAAGCCACTTGGGGCCTCCAAATTGGTCTTCCCTCGACAGAGCAACTCTAATAACTCGTCACATTGGTCCGCGTATTCACAAATGCTTTCAATTCAAAGGTTCACTCTTCAAATATTTGATAGGAACTTAACTCCCCATGTTTTCAAGCCCCTTCATGATCTCGACCAAGCTCACGATGCGTTAATTTCTTTTGTTTATAACGTGGTCTTAGAGATGAAATTGGATTCAGAGCTTGATATAACATAGCTCAATGCTAACATGTCCCTCGATGCAGTGCTTGATATGAGAGTCCTCCTCCATAATCCAATTCTTTTGTTCAATTTCACTAGGGTAGTGAACTTGGATGACAACTACATCATAACATTTTTTTAGTATCTTAGGCATACATTTTTTTTCATATACATTTTTGTAGGATACATCATCATGCTTTTTGACATCTTCCTCACAAGCTTAGTGATATAGATTTTTCATGATAAATCATCACACATTCTACCACATCATCAATTTTACTTTGCTGCATTCAATCCTACACATTACATGACAACTTACAAGTAACATCTTTTTAGTGCACATTTCAGAATATTTTTCCGATGATGCACTCTCATTTATGGTTCATTCTTGAATGTTGATGGGGCATAAATAAATGAACCTCATTGCATATATTTCCATCAACTTGGAGGGCACATTTCTCATACCATTCAAACTGCATTCCATTCCACCTCATCCACAACATATTGCATATCTTGGTTGCATTTAGTCTTGTTTAAAATTACTTGTTGCATGAACATATCATTACACATATTATTTCTAGTTTTTATTGTGGACTATAAAGATCCTTTACACACAAGATGGATGGTTAGTGCATTACCTTGTACCAATCCCACAATGAATTCCTGAGGGCATCCACTTTTGTACACTACATTCGTTATTGTTTCATTTTTGTACTTATCACTTTCCATCAACGGATTACACACGTTTTGAACAAATTTGTATCTTTCTAATTTGCTAACAGATTCTTCATGTGGAACATTTGTTTTGCATTACTACATGCTTCCCTGGTTGTCTGCTACATTATTTTTTATTATTTTATTTTTGTATTCTCTTGTTTATAGGCTTTTTCCTTTTCCTTATGTGCACCACTTGTTTGCTTACGGTGGTGATGGCCTTAACTATCTTGAAAAATCATGAGTGATGTCCCTTATTTGCAACCCTTTTTTTGTAGTCTACATGGTGTTCTTAAATGTTTACACATTTTCTACTTAGCTTACATTTAGTCTTATACATGAATGTTTTTGTTTGATAATAATAACACTTGTTTTTCCTAACCAGTTGTTTGTGTGTGCCTTGGTTTCTATAAAGCACATTTCCTTCCCCCTACAAGGCATAGTTCAGTAAAATAGTTAGTTCTCTTTTGATCTAGCTACTCATTCAGCGACGTTTAATGCACCCAAATGATGAGGGAATCATATGGGTGAATTAATCAACCCATATAGAATTAGACACAACACAGTATGAGTACATTTCACACTTCAATAGTTTTAGCACAATGTCCTTCCCTAAGTTTAACCAGTAATAAAGGACAATAAAATGGTCTTTCCTGGAGTGCAAGTTACTAGGGGACAATTACACAATTCTTTGACATGTCATAGAGGCTTTTACTAGGGAGAAGAGTCATTTAGCACTACGAATTTACACAGGTGATTTACAGGGAAGAGATTCCTTAACATTTACACACCATCTGTAATGGTGTTTTATACATAGGGAATAATTTAAAGGTTTGCTAATGACACCATACAATTATCTCTACACTTCTTCCATTACATTGGTGTGAGATCACCTGAAACACTCGCACGTCAACATAGTCTTCAGGATCATTTCTACACAATTTTTGTCTTTACAGATCAAGTGCACATATTTATTTTTCATGTTTTTTCATTTTTACGTACTTTCCTTACACATCTTTTACATATTTGGATCATATACATGCATTTTTGACTACTTACCAGCTTCTCTTTTAGAGGTTCATTTATATAGGAAGAGGTAGTAAACATCACCAAAATACAAAATACGAAATCAACATCACACACATTGAAATAAAAAATATGTACATCACAACATCTACACATGTTTTTGCACTATATGTTCATTATCTTCACTTTTTTTCACTTTATCCTCCTTAGTATCCAATTTTCACATTTTTATCACTCCATGTTTTGTTTAGTCCCTCAACATGTTTTCTACATTTATCGACATGGATATCAATTATGAATATCTATCTACTATATGTTAGAAATATTTCCACTCAACGACATAAAGTGTGGGAAAATGTAGACACAAAATCATGTTTTTTTGCGTAATTATCAATCTTTGATTACATAATATTATTCATATGATTCCTAAGTAAGAAGGGTACTAATTAACCCATGTCTTTGGCCACCATTATTTTCTTTCTATTGCTACTTTCAATACTACACCCTTACTTTCTTTTTCTACCTTTTCATTCTTTGGAATTTTTCATCGTAGACACCAACGGCCAGACTAGGATGCCAATGTTAGGTGCCCTCATCCAATTTAGGCATTTGTGTCCTCTTTTTACTTTACTCACACTTTTTGGGTCCTTTCTAGCAATTTGAGAATCTTATATTTTTGGTATTTAGGATTTTCAGGGTTATTTATGAAATTCAAGAAAGGGAATCATATAAATATAAAGTTATTTGATCATAATAAAGGACCAACCAATAAGCATCTACTATCTCCACCTAGGGTTGCATCCATCTAGGTAAATCACAAAGGACACAAGGGCTAGTTTTCTACATAAACTTCACATGAGGGAAGTTATCTCTTTTCCATGCACACATTTACAACATTTCCTTACATCTAGTTACTCCCTTTTTATCCAAGTGTGACTAGAACAAGATCAACCCAGGGCACGATTATGATAACACACATAGAAAAAACTACATTGGGTCATAGATGTAGTGTAGCACCTAGTTGTAAATACACCATTACGAAAGATGAGGATAGTCCAACCACTCATTCTACATCTTTATTTTTTAGGATTTGATCTTTATATGAGGGTTTTGCAAGTCTATACTTCCTTGCATGTTTATTGTGACCTCGGTGATCACTGTATGAATTCATAGTGAAAAAAGGAAATCATCACTAATTAACATCTTGTGACCCTAATAATTCAGGTTACTGAGTATTTATGTAGATCCAGGCACCCAAAATATGTGTCCAAGCACTTGTGGGAATCCCTGTCCCTCTCCAACCATCCCTATCTAGCCTGTGCCTCCTTTTTGAATTTTTTAGTGCTCTTGTGTGATAGTCAATGCTTTAAATTTATTCAATTTTGAGTTCTGTACACATTTGGAAACTTTTTGAATTAGCTAAGGCATCTTACCCTTCTTTACACATTAGGGTTTCATTATTTTTTGCTTGGTTTATTTTGGTATACTTCTATTTTTCATTGTTGCATTAAATTACTGTTATCAAAAATGTGTCCCCTACTCATTTTTTGGCTAACTCCTCCCATTCTTCCCTCTCTTGTGCCTCAGTCACAAAATTTTGCTTTCAGGCACTCAAAACCTTCTGGAAGTGGCACCATTGGATAGAGCCCTTTCTCATCTTTCCAGAAAGTTAAAGTTTTCCTCCTAACTCCATGTATTTTTCAAGTTATGGCTTGGTGGAGTTTTTGTGGGAAATTTTCCCCTGAAAGGCCCACAGCTAATGAGAATGCACCACGTGTCCAAGAAAGTGGCAGGGGTCGGAGGAGAACTTGGTTTTTTGCCAAGTGTTTTGGCGAAGGTTTCAAAAGGAAATATTTTTCCCCGTAGGCTCGCTGATAAATCAGGGGCTACCACGTGTCCAGGGGGAAGATTTTGAAACTTTGGCTAAGTGTTGGCCCAAGAAATTTTTTTGAAGGATCGCCTCACAGCCAATAAAAAACATGACACGTGTCCTAACTCGTCGGCCCGACGAGAAAATTTTGGAAAATTTTCCAAAGGCTAAAACAAAGAAAAATGGAGCAGGAGGGGCCCGCACCCAATAAAAACTTGCCACGTGGAACATAGACTTGCGGAGCACGGGAAAATTTTGGAAAATTTTCCAAATGACCAAAAAGGTAAAAATTAAAAAAAATTTCCCACCGACCCGATTTGGCCCTGTTTTGCCCTAAAACTTCAAATCGCCATATCTTTCGATCCAGAGCTCAGTTTTTCATGTTCTTTATATCAATGGAAATCTGGTGAAATTATCTACAAGATTCTAGGGTTGTTTTTGCATTTTGGTGGAGTTTTGAGAGAGAAAATAAATAAACGCTTCTAGGCACGTGGTCATGAACAGAAATGACATTTCAACCACCATTTTTAATGAAGAATGGCTCGCATTCTCTCCCAGCATGGTTAAAAATGTCAGGGAATGGGTCTGTCTAGGTCGCCCATGCTTGTTTTGATGGCATTTTGGTCAATGGTTGAATCCCTTCCACTGTTTTCCCGTGTTTCTCTCTCCTGGGCTCGTCCCTTGCACTGTAAAAGCCAGATTTGAGCTCATTTTTCAAAGGGTTGAGACATTTTTTGTGTATGGCAAGCTCCCTTTTTCTTCCTTGGAAGTGATTTAGTGGAATAACATTTTACCTTTTCATAGAAACTGAAGCAACTATATTTTTGTCTCTGGATCAGGTGTTTGAATGCAAGTGATTTTGATGTTAAAATAACAATACAGGCCCTGTGATTAGTTTTTATCCCTCAATGCTGGTGTCATGTATCTATCCTAACTTTCTAACATCTTTCATTACAGCTTGTGCAGTTTGTGCATGTTGTTTGCTGTGTTTCATTTTATGAACTGTGTCAATTTGCATGAAGCTAAAAAATGTCTCACCGCTCCTTTGGTGCATCACCTATTAGCATTAGTTTTAGTTCTTTCTTTTTGCATTTTCTATCCTTGTCCCTTTGAAATTTAGAGTAGATTTAGGAGTTTAAACCTCTGCAATTGTGCAAGTAAAATAGCTGATCAGAGGAGTTGAGGAACCAACCTCTAATATGGAGATTTCTCTTCCATTTTTGTAAGTCCCACACTTGGGAAGAGGATTCAATGTTGTGCAATCACACTGGATGTCTAGTATGATCAAACTAGAAATCTGATCAACATCCAAGGGTGCTGCTGATTTGCAACAACAAGATCTTTTTTTTATTGTTTGGATAGAGTTCATATTAGGATTGAACTGTATCTAGATTTTCAATCTTCTTCTGAGATCTAAAATTAAGTAGTTCTATTTTCAGGAGATAAATGCATCCATTTGGGAATAATCATAGGAAGTCATTATTGGAATGTGTAAAAGCCTTGATCTATGTTTGATAAAGTAAATATTTTAATTGCTAAATAATCAATTTTCAATTGTAGTTATTTGTACATTTTCCCCCATTTAAGTATTGTTAGTGCAGAATCACAAAACCCCTGAATGTTTGCAACCAAATGGGTTGAGACTCTCAGTGTCATTGCACAACATGGAACATCTCTCAAAGTGTGGGACCTTAGAAGTTGAGAGAGCTCTCTGGAGTAAGGTCGGTTCCTATTCCTATGTTTATGTGCACACAAATAAATTGTAGAGGATCTATTCTAGATCCTACTCTATCTTACCAAGGGGACATGGTTGAGAAGATACAAGAAAATAAAATCTAAGCTAGCAAGGTGATACACCAAAAGAATGTTAAAATAATTGTTTTACAAGCTAACACAGACCACTAGAAATGTGATGCAAATGCCATGCACAGATAACCAAACTACAATGAGAGATTATAAGGAAACAATAAACACATGAGAGGGTTGAGAAACATACAAAAAAATATATTATTTCTCCAAAAGTTGATATAGTGCATTACAGTGGACACGAGGTAACATATTGCATTACAACTTGAATGGGAGGTTTGGAAACTCCACAAAGTTGCTTATAGACAAGGGAAGAAGGAAGAGTGCAAAACAGAAATGTCCAACCCTTTATAAAGATCCCAAATTCTTTTTTTATAGATGCAGCGAAGAGACAAGAAGAAAAGAGGTGGGAAACTTGATTTGAAACTCAACTACCAACCATTGATGCCCCTATAAATCCTCCCATAATCTGTCGATTCTTCCACTCCATGTCTACTCAGCGTGTTGAAGAAAGAAGAATGATGGACCAAATCTAATTTGATTTTTTTATTGGAGCAATCGGATTGCGTATTAATGGCATGAAGACATTTTCCCATTTCACCTAACCAACTTTGCCAAAATTAAAAGTTTTGGGTTTTCATGGTGTAGACATCGTCAAGACCTTTCTGATGGCACCAAATTTGTTGAATTTAGGGCACCGGGTAAAAATATATGTCCATTTGAATGATTTGGTCGGGTCCATAAAAAATGGTGAAAACCAATTATAGAACGGAACTGCAGACCCAAAATTTACTTTGTGCCCTTTGTTACAAAAACACAAAAATGTGGAAATTGCCCCATAGCCCTGCAACACCCTTTTGGTCAAAAAACCATCTTTTGGTCTTCTGGTATGCATTTTCCATTTGGGAAAAACTCACTCCAAGGCCCACCGACCCACATTTAATATAGGCCTGACACGTGGGTCCTTTGCCAGCGGTAAAGACAAAAGTTTGAAATTACCTCCGGTGACCTGCCATCCTACTTTAACATGGAATATGGCCAGATGGAGGGCTATCACTTGTTTGGGGACTACTTTTGTATTTTGCTTTTGAAGTTGCACAAGGCTGACACGTGGCTTCTTCCATCGCTTTGCTTTGTCCCTTTATGTTTTTGACTAAGTCCTTTTAACTTGGTGGGGCTGTATATCTGACTTGGGACACATGGAGGCCTAAAAATTGTCTAAGGATCCACTTTTAGATTTATCTTTAAAGATGCGCTAGGTTGACACATCAAAACCTCAGTGCTCCTTTGAGTTTCTACTTTGGGTTGCGCCTTTGAATGTGCACCGTTAATACATGTGGCACCTTCCGCCTACATTATTATACTTAACCAATTTAGGACCATTTTTATATTTGACCTCTATTGATCCCTGGCCATGTGGAGGGCCAACACAAGTTTGAGTTTCTACCTATGGCTCCCATCTTGAAACTGCACCGAGATGACATGTGGTTCCTTCCACCTGTTTGTACTTTTAAATGGTTGGATCTATCCTTTTCTTTGGGACACATGGATGATCCACACTCGTCTGGGAATCTCCTTTTCTTGGACCATTGAAGGTGTGTTTTTTGAACACGTGGAGGCTTCTGCCAGTCCTCTATACTTATTTGTTTTGGGTCTACTCTATCCTCTTCTTACTCTGGGACACGTGGAAGCCTGTCGCTTGTTCGAGTCTACCTTTTGAGTTTAATATTTGGAGAAGCACTGGTGAGGCATGTGGAGGATTCCACTGATTCTTCCATACTTCATTGATTTTAGCTCATTTTGACTAATTTGCAGAGCCTAAAACACTTCGAGACTTTTTCTCCATTTCTTTTCATTTGAGATTTTGGTTTTCTTTAACATTGTTTGCTTCCTTCCCGACCCTTCTCCTCCATTATAGAGCCTGCCTGCAACCTGTTTATTATATCTGAAGTGTGGGCTCGTGTGAAAAAAGCATCCCTTAGATTTCTTCCTGCACAGGGCCATGTTTGATCAATTTCTCTAGGGGCAAAATTGAGATAATAATTTGGTGACTCGTAGGAAAGTCTGCTTGCTAGATGAAGAGATCAGTTGCCTTGAATCATCCATTGGGCATGGAGTCATGGCTGGTGGCCTGGTGGTGGTTTTGTTCTTCTTGAAATGTATAGTTTGAGACCTGATTTTTGTTTCTCTGTATTTGTTTGAGTAGAAAATGAGAAACTGTTAAGGAAACTATGGCTCTCCTTATTACAAATGCTGAAGGGCCTGACACATTAGTTAAAGTGTATAACAACGCAAACTTGAAGCAATAATAAACCTATGCCAAAATAATAAGGGAAATAAAACCTATGCTATAAAAAACAATGTGTACGTGCAATAGAGAAATTAAAGTTCTATGTTAATATTTACAATTGTGGAGCCTTCCCTTTTGTAGAAATATTTAAGATAGATCCCGGTAACTGGGATATGTAATTTTTTTCCATCCAACTTAGTTAGTTGGAAAGCTTTGCTACTCTTACACCTTGTGATCATGTAAGAGCCACTCCAAATGACATCAAATTTGGAATGCTTTCCTGGTTTTTTTCCGATCTACATCCCACTTCAAAACCAAGTCCCCTTCTTGAAAGGTCCTTGTTCTTGCTTTCTTATCAAAGGTTATTCTTGATCAATGCTTGATCATTTTCCATGCTCTAAATTGCATGTTATCTTGCTTCTCCTACCTCCATTAGCTCTATATACCTAATTGCCATGGATTGAAACTCGGCCAGTTCCAACTGCTTCATAATCTCCAAAGCAGGAAATTCCAATGATATGGGAAATACTGCCTCTTTTCCATATACAATTTTGTATGAGGAACTGCCTATATACCTTTTCGACATGATCCTATTAGCCCATAGAGCTGATTTGAGCTTTGCATGCCAATTTATTTGATTTTCATCAAGATTCCTTCTGATAATCCTTAATAAGTTCTTGTTTTTGGACTCCACTTGGCCATAACCTTGAGGGTAATAGTTTGATGAAGTGCTGAGTTACACACCATTCCTAACTGCCCTTTTAGTGATCCTTATACCAAGGAATGCCAATGCATTATCTGATATAATAGTGGTAGGGACTGTAAACCTGGTGGCTATTCCTTCATTATAATCAAAGACGTTAGATTATTTTGCTTCTTTTAGTACCACTACCTTAGTCAAGTTGGTGAAGTAGTCTGTTGCTATAAGTATCCACTTGTGGCCTAGGCTTGAATTTGGGTTAATCACCACAATCAAGTCTAGTCCCCATTACATGAATGAGTGATCCACTGAAATTGGGCAAAGGGGCAGGGATCCTAACTTCTCCTTCCCTGTGAAGAATGCACACTTCTTGCATTTCTTGATCCATGAGTAGCAGTCCATGAATACTGTAGGCTAATAATAATGAGCCTTCATGATCTTGAGAGTTGTTACTTTGAGGAGAAAAGTGACCACTTTCCTCTCCATCACTAGAAATCATGCAACACTCTCTCAATTTGGTCTGTCCCAATGCATCTCAATAGAACACTATTGATATAATTCTTGAATAAGACTCTGCCAAAAGCACATATGGAATGGCTTCTAGTCTGAAGTACCTCCTTTTTTATTTGTTCCATTCTAGGGGGCATAAACCTATCTGGAGATAGTGCACCAAGGCTTGGGTCCAGCATGGGATAGGTACAACACTAGCTTGTTGCTCTTGATCATTCTGAAATAATAGGATGGCCTCCTTCTCATCCATTGACTCAATCTTGTTGCTTAGAATTGAGATGTTGTACACAAACCCTTACCATGAACTAGTTTGGTCACCATGATCTCAATGTCATATTCCATTACTCAAGTGGAGAACAAACTTCTCTCTTCTCATTCAAGTCCTTGTTCAAGAGAAAATATTTGACACCAGCATGAGATACTAGCAGTTGAATATTATTGTTTGAGACCAAGTGTATGAACTTCTTCAAGCTCCTAATGACAACAAGGACATGTTTTTTAATGAAAGAGTACTTTACCTCGTAGTCTTCCAAGATCTGACTGAAGAAGGCTATTGGTTGTTCTTGTTGGAACATAATGATTAAGTGGTTTGGCTGACCCTTAATGTATATGGGTCCATCACTAATATATAGGTTAATATTTAATAATATGAAATCTTTATATTTCTATTATTAAATATGCTAGCCTAGGTATATACTTTAGGTTAAATATTTAATATCATGAAATGATTATATTTTTAATATTCAATATTATAAAATTAGGTGTATGTGTCTACCATTTAGGTTGAAAAGGTGGGTCAGGAGACATACCCGATCACCTTATATAAAAAGGACTTTAGGTCCTCATTTGATATATTTGAGAAATATATCAAAGGTGTGTAAATCAAGTGATTTAGTTTTACCCTTGGTAAATATGGTTTCAAAGGAGGAGGTGATCTTACTGGATGTAAAATAAGTTCTCTGAAGTAAAAGATTATTTTCAAAGTGGTTGTTACCCTATTGGGGTTTTCCACTATAAATATTGTGTCACCTGTGTTATTTATTTCATGTAAGTATTTCTTTATTTACTTATGTTATGATGTAATCTTTATTTAAATATTTATTGTAACATTATGTAATATGTAAGTTGATTAAATCCGTATTTATTAGAATCCTCAAATTCTAACATGGTAACACAGAGCAAGGTAAATTAAATAAATTAAGATCAAATGTTTTGTATTTTATTTATTTAATTTTTATGGGTTTTTTCAACAAACTTGAAACGGTATTTAAAACTATCTAGCCCCCTCTTTTTCCCAATTTATTTTGGCATTACATTTGTGCAATTGAACTCAGTAAAAAAATTAGGGTTTTTTAATTTTAAATCCCTATTTTTTTGGGGGGGGGGGAGATGTAATATTATATGATTCATAATTTCATTTACATTTTATAAGTTATATGGAATTAATGTTTGTTTGTAGATTGATATGTGCATAGGTGAAAGAGGCTCTAAATATTTACCTATGTGAAAATCACATATAGAAAAAGAAAGGATTTATTACTATTTTGAAATGTAAATTCATACTCGTGTTCTTTATAATCCCCTCTAAAAGGATTTGATTTGAAAAACTATAGTTTATAGTTAATCTATAACTATATCCTATATAATTTGAAAACTATATTATTATTTTTAAATATCAATATATATACTATAGAATAACGTTTATATAATAATTTATATAAACATCATATTAAAATTTATATAGTTTTGAAAAAGAAACTATATATTAAAAGCCTTAAACCATATTAAAATTACATGGGATTGAAGGAAGAGTCAACAGACTATATTCTAAGCCTAAGTTTAAATCATATTTAAACTTAACTTATAAATCTAGACATATATTTTTATTTTTATTTAAAAAAAAGAAACAAACCTAAGTTTGAATCATATTTTATATACATGGTTATTTTAAACCACTCAAAATATAAATTTTATTAGATTTGGTTTATATATATTTAAGAAAAAAACAAAGTACTTACTTTTTTTAGTAAGGGGCCCATATTTATTTCTTGGCCACGAAGGGATTACTTTTTAAACATTAATACTTATTAAATAAAACCTAGCATGTGTCCCTAACCATTTATATTATCCATGTAAGGGGACGACCCCATTTATTTATATCTTAGAGTTTATAAAAACTATAAAAATAAACTTATTTAAAGGTTTTCTTTTATATAAGAGTGGGAGTGGAGAATAAAATAAGATAATATCTCAAGTATAAATATGAAACTATCAAGTATAAATCGAGAACTTAAAAAAGGGATAGTTTATTTGTGGCCCACGTGAAGTGTGGTAAATATTTATTAAAATATTGGTAGTTATAGCCACATAAAAGTTTTAAACTTTTTAGCTTGCAGGAATTATATAAAATATTTTGCAAGTTAATCTATACTCTTATTAATCTACTTGCACCTGGTAAAATTATTTTAATTGAAGGTCTATGTCCTTTAAACACCTTTAATAAGAGTTATGTGTTTTTTTCTGTAAAAAAAAAGGTATACTATAATTTATAATTTTTATGAACTATATGTTGTTTTTTATTTACATTCTATAAATTATATATCTTTTTTTTTTTAAAAGTGTATATATTTTTACATTATAAATTAGAATAGGATTTTATAATGTGTTAAAATATAACCTCCCTATTATTATACAGAAAAAGAAATTCTAGAATTTCACATTCTAGAAATATACAGCAAGTTTTGACATCATTAAATTTGATGGTCAAATGACTGTCACGGTAGATAAAACATAAGACAATATGACGGTCATTTAGACGTCAAATTTAAGATCGTAGGTTCTAGGAAAATTTAATTGTGTTAAAATTGAAGGTCAAATGACCATCACAATAGAAAAAAAAATAAGCCATTATAGACGGTCATTTAGACATTAAATTTAAGCTAGCCGGATTTTTGTCTACATTAATTATTTCAGAAATTTGAAGTTGTTATGCATTCTTAGGGGTCTCTTCTTCACTTCTATATGGTTAGAAATATTTTTTATATAAATCTGGAGTATAATGTAGAGCCCTTTATAATGTGGGTTATTGTTTTAATCATGGGAGGTTAATTAGTATGCATTGTAATGACATAATTAATTATGATCAAATAGTTTCTTTAGATCTATAAAATTTAGATATGATTCTATTAAAAGTGTCATTTTTATCGATAAATATGTATCTAACTCTTTGGTACATTGTATATTATAATGAGTTGTGTTTTACAAGTTTAGAAAAATAATGACATCCAACTATTTCTATCTTGACAAAATACAGATCCTAAATGAAACTAACTACAACATTTGGGTCAAAATAGAATTTATGGTGTGGAAACTCTAGATGATTGTTTATGGATCTGAGGTTTCTCCCAAAGGTCATCAAACAACTATAGATAACATGAATACATTCTTGCAACGAATGTAGAAAGACTCTTTCGATGATTCTACGCAATGTGAACGATGAGTACCTTCTACACATTGGTAATATCGAACATCCAAAAGAGGTATGGACACAACTAGAATCCATGCATGAAGGATACTTGGTATATCAAGGATAGTAATGAGAGTATAATAGATGAAGGAATTCAAAGAAATATTTTATATATTTTTGATGATTTCTTTTCTGCATCTTATTTTATATCTCAGAGTTTAAATAATTAAAAACTATGGCATGAAAGGTTAGGACATGTTAATTATCAAAGCTTATATGAAATGTATAGATATAATCTAGTGAAATATTTATATGTGTTGTCTTCTTCTCTTGAAGTTACTTCATTGAATGCTTCTAAATGATAGTTTTGATGTTGCTTTAGTAAATGGTCATGATGATGTTTTGATGTTGTAGATGTTTCTAAAACTCTTATCTTCCTAGATAAGAAATTAAATTGGGCTCAATCTATGTTAGAAAGTTTAAATCTTATTAACCTTAAGAAACTAACCAGAAGCCATCATATGTACCATGCATTAATTACCTTGTATGAACCTGAACCGTGAAGTATTATAGGGTCTAGGTGGATATACAGAGTAAAATATAATGTTGATAGTATAAACAAACATAAATCTAGATTTGTTGCTACAGGTTTCACTCAAAAACCTAGTATTGATTATGTTGAGACATTTCTTGTAGCTAAAATAAGTGTTGTTAGGACCTTATTTGTAATTTCCACTCAATTTGGGTGAAAAATACACCAAATGGATAAGAAAAATACTAATTTGAATTGAGATTTAAAAGAAGAACTTTACATGTTTCAATCTAAAGGATTTGAAGAAACTGGTAAAGAAAACTATGTTTGTAAGTTGAGAAATCCTTGTATGGTTTAAAAGAAGCTCTTAGAGCTTGGTATGTGAAAATTGTTTCCTTCTTTAAACTGTTAGGTTTTGTTAATTTTTATTCTAACAATGATATATTCACTAAGCAATAAGGCTTATATATTATCATTATATGTATATATGTTGATGATTTTCTTATGATCTGGTGATAATTTTGATTTAATTCATAGAATTAAAGAGAAATTGAAGCAGTACTTTGAAATGAATGAGTTAGGTCTCTCACATCATGTTATTTGTATAATTATATTTCATTCTATTGTTATTCTTCAAAACACAATATACAACCATTGCACTGAAAAAGTTTGTTATGATGGATTATAAACAATTTTCTACTTCAATGGAAGTTGGAATAAATATTGATCCTAAATCTGCATATGAAAAAGGTTGATCCTATTTTATATACATTGTTAGTTGATAGTTTGATTTATATAATTATAATTAGATCAGATATTTCCTATACAGTAGGAATTAATTCAAGGTTTATGCGGGAACATTTTTTAGAAATCATTGAAATCTTGCAAAAAGAATTTTTAGATATTTGAAAGGAACAATCAATTATGGGTTGCATTATAATAAGAATGAAAATGCTATCTTATATGGATTTTTTCGATTCTAATCATACTGATGTTGTGTTATAAAATATACTAGATATGTGTTCAAATTTTTTTGGTGTAAGAACCATTACTTGGAATAAAAAATACAATCAACAGTATCTCATTTCTTGTACTAGAGGTAGATAAGTACAATGGAAGAAGTAAAGAAGCCATGTGGCTACAACAACTGTTGGTAGAGATACACATGGAAGCTAAAGGAAGTATTTCTCTTTTATGTGGTGGTCAAAGTTGCATTACTCTTGATTAAGAATCCATTTCAACATCAAAGGATGAATAGCACATTGAGATACATATACGCTTCACCTATGAAAGGGTGAAAAGTGATGAGATAAATCTCAAGTTCGTGTTGACTAAAGAGAAGGTTGTTAACATCTTCACAAAGTCTTGGAGTGCTGCAAAGTTTTATCACTTTCGTGAAAATATTGGATTGTTGGATTTTCCATTGAGGGGGAGTCTAGATGACAATATCACCTCCTAATGAAACTTATTTTTTGTAAAAATACCTTCGGGCATTTGTAAAAGACCTTTAGGCAAGTGTAAAAAAGGACATTTGGGAAAGTGTAAAAAGAACTTCGGACAAGTATACCTCCTTGGCTTATTTTTGAGAAAGAAGTGTAGAAAGATCTTAAAGGTGGTCTTCAGTAAACTCTTTAGTGATATTGAGTTTACTAGTAAACATCCAGTACAAGCATATTATTAAGAAGGTCCTTGGTTGTAAAAGGATCTTATATGCTTGGGTTCAATAACCTTTTATGAGAACCTATGAGAATATGTAAAACTTCACAAATCATACTTAGCCACTGATCATGATATGATAGTTTGGGATTCAAAATCCTTTTGTACCAAAAATGTAAATTGAGTATGATGAAGGTGTTATAATTCCTTCAACTGATATGCTAGCCTAGAACCTTTATGGTTTAAGGATTGTAAATCCTATAGTGTACCACGGGCAGGGAATCTATTAGCATATGTTATGTTATCCCACTTAACATTAAGGGGTAGTGTTGGAACATAATGATTAAGTGGTCCGACACCCCCTTAATGTATATGGGTCCATCACTAATATATAGGTTAATATTTAATAATATGGAATATTTATATTTCTATTATTAAATATGCTAGCCTAGGTATATACTTTAGGTTAAATATTTAATATCATGAAATGATTATATTTCTAATATTAAATATTATAAAATTAGGTGTATATGACAACCATTTTAGGTTGAAAAGCTAGGTCGGGAGACATACCCAATCTCCTTATATAAAAAGGACTGTAGGTCATCATTTGATATAGTTGGGAAATATATCAAAGGTGTGTATATCAAGTGATTTGGTTTTAACCTTGGTAAAAAGTGTTTTAAAGGAGGATGTGATCTTACTAGATTAAAAATAAGTTCTCTGAAATAAAAGGTTATTTTCAAAGTGGTTTTTACCCTATTGGGGTTTTCCACGATAAATATTGTGTCACCTGTGTTATTTATTTCATGTAAGTATTTCTTTATTTAATTATGTTATGATATAATCTTTATTGAAATATTTATTATAACATTATGTAATATGGAAGTTGATTAAATCATGTATTTATTAGAATCCTCAAATTCTAACAGTTTTAAGCCTTCCTTGTTAGGCTGGACCAAGATGGATGAGATCGCATCTGACCCTCTAAAAGCATACAACATGAATTATTTTAAGAAGTCTGGGGTAATGCAATTTGGGGCCTGCGATATTGCAACCTTGAAGGTCTCAAAACACTCTTTTACTTTTGTTGTCCATTTAAATGCAAGACTCTCCTTTAACATCATTGGTAAAGGCTTTAAAAGAGTGGCAAAATTAGGTACAAACCTGCGAACAAATTTTATCCTCCCCATGAAGCTTTAGAGAGACCTTTTGTGTTGTGGCAATGGAATTGTCCAGATGGCTTCAAATATTTCAGGATCAATTGCTAACCCATCTCTAAAGAGAATGTGGCCCAACATTTTACCCTCATGTGCCAAGAATACACATTTCTTTGGGTTTAAGGATACTCCAAACCTTCTACATCTCTAGAACACATACCTGACATGGAAGAGATGGTCTACATTTTTTTTGAGAAAATGGTGATATCATCTAGATACACCAGAACTATATGTTTGATCAAGCCTTTGAATTCAATGTCTATAGCTCTCTGAAATGTTGCTCCAATAGTTGACAGTCCAAATGGCATCTTCTTATAAGAATATTTACCCCATTTAGTGGTTAAAGTTGTCTTGAGCTGATCTTCCTCTTTCACCATTATCTGGTTATAGCCTGAGTATCCATCTAACAATGAAAACCTCTCAGAGCCAACATAAACCTGTAATATTTGTTCGATTGATGGAACTAGATAGTAATATTTGAGTGATGCTCTTTCTAGATCATGTAAGTTCACACACAGTCTAATCTCTCCAATTATTTTCCTTAAAAACAAGTTTGCAACCCAACTTGAGTGCTTGATAGGGAAGATGATATTGGCCTCAATAAGCTTATTCAACTCTTTTCTCATGAGAGGCTCTATGTGAGGATTCACTAGCCTTTTATTCTGTCTGAATGGCTTAGATCCTGGATCCTACTCAATTATGTGTTGTGCCAACTTCGGGTTAAGCCTCTTAAATATTTTTAGGTCCAAGAAAAGACATCTGGGAATTATTGACAAAGTTATATAAACTCATATTTTTCTTGCTGAGTGCTTACCTTCCCAATCTACAATGTTTTTCCTTCTTCTATGAAAATGGGCTCTGAATCTTCACCCTTTACCTGAATATTCACCTTCTCCATTTGGAATTGTTCATTTGGGTTGAAGATTGATTCCAAAGTGATAGAACCTTTACTAGTTTGTTGGTCCTCAGTTGCACCACTTGATCACCATAATATTGCTCCAATTTGTCTTGGTTTCTGGATGAGAACTCAACTTCTTATAGAAATTTGACAATTTGTTGGTCATTCTCGTAGACATTCCAACTTGTGTTATTATCAGGGAAACCTAGCCTCATAAAAAAATTGATATGGGGCTAATATTTATCACTCGTAATACTCTCCACAACATCAAATCCTACCCCAATAGCTGCCAATTTGTCTGCCACTTCATTATTCTTCCTTGGGATGGAAGTGATGTCAAATTCTTCAAAATCCTTGATGAATTTCCATACCTGGTTCTTGTAGCTATTTAGCAAATCATTCTTGGCATAATTTTGTCCTTGGACTTGATTAGCAACTAGCTCAATTTCGCCACACACTTTCAAATTCTTGATTCCTCTTTTTCTTGCCCAATGTAGTCCATGGACCAAGGCCTCATACTCTGTTGTGTTGTTTGTGTAAGAAAATTTGAAACGGAAAGCTAGGTATTATATCATACCTTGGGTGGAAACAAGCATAGATCTTCCTCTGGATCATTGTCTACTTCTCGAACCCTTAAAGAACAACTACCATACCTCATTAACATCTCTGTGGTATGCCTTAATGATGTCAGGAAGATGATGATTCTCCTCATGTAGACAATAGACTCCTAGCTAAGATTCCTCCATCTATTTATAGGGGTCAAAATAATGCCTCTTGTTTTCCCACTCATCAAGGGTGAAGTTTGGGATAGACCCCACCTTGGTATCTGCTTCAAAAGTGCTTGGGAGATCCTCTTGTTCAAAGGTTGAACAATTAGAATTGATCGGGTTGGGTATCTAAGACTCAATATGGTAATCTATAATGGGATTACATCTGATTGTAGGCTTATCTTGATACCTTGTTCTAAAAATAATGTTGGACCAATCAACAAATAGATAGCCTCCAATCTTAGTTGTGAAGTATCTCAACAAACACAATGCAAAATGTGGCAGAATGTCTATGATTAATACATCCGAAAATACAGTCACATTGTGGCAGGCATGTAGTGTGAGGTTTAAATATTTGATGATTCCAATTTTCATTACCACTGTCCCATAAAATTGCACTACACCCCTAGAGATGACTTCGTATTGAAGTCCCAGTTGATAGGCTATTTGTTTTGGCATTACAGAGCTACTTGTCCCTAAATCAATCATGAAATTATGTATCAGTTTGTCTCCAATGATCAATGAAACATAAAATGGAGGGGGCTTTATATTCTTACCTTGTTGTCCTCCATGGTTTCCCTCAGGCCAAACCGTATTGGTAAACACTTTCTCTTGCTGGTTAGGGGGCTGATTTGAGCTTGAATAATTGGACATAATAGTCTACAATAGATCTCTATGTCCTGGAATGGCCAATGACTCCCACATTGAAATTTTCACATTTTTCTTCTTCATTTGTTCAATTATGTTAAATGAGATATCCTTTTGCTGCCCCTTTCCTGATACATTTTTCTCTTCGATAGGGGTCATTGCAACCAATGCCTGAGTGGGTTTGGAAGGTGGATTGGGATGACTCTACATATTAGGAGTTACATTCTGAGCACCAATACCCTATGGAATAATGGAAGGTTGAGGATTACCTGTATTTGCTGATTTTACCTCTCCTATATTCCTCTTCTTGGACCGCGCATTGGCAACTACACTTTGAGAAGGGGTATGATTCATACCAAAAAAAACTTTAGCCTCCTAATTGACAAGCATAGTCTCACTTGGAGATGCCTCTTGCTTAGATCCTTACTGCTAATTTTCCTCTTTACTAGAATCTTGTGACACACCAATGGTCTATACCATAAAGGCTTGGTTTAGCACACCATTAAAACAAATTATTTGGTTATGGGGCTGATTGCATGGAAAGCACCAATCATATTCTTATGCCATATTATTTGTGCTAGAACTAAGGCCCTTGATGTTGAGGTTGTGTTTGGATCATATGACCAAAAATGCCTAATAGCTTGAGGTTGTCCTTAGTTTTGGTTTTGATTTGTAGTATGAGCTGGTCGTCTATTTTTTTGATATGGGGGTCTAGCATGATATTGAATTTGAGGCTGATATGGCTTAGAACTATGAGCTTACTACCTTTTGATAGTCACTAGATCATTGCCTAGGTTCTGAAACTATTTCATAATTTCTTGAAGCTCTTTTGATGTTATAGAAGATGATTTAGAGGCCTTAGCCGAACTCTTATTCCTACGAGTAGGTCTAGGAGCTAATGTAGGTGTTTGACTAGTGCTTTGATCTCCTAATTCTGGGTATAGAGGCATGGGTGGCCTAGGAGAAAGCTTGCTAGTCTGAATCAAACAATTTTCAATGCTAATGGAGATGTTATAGGCTGCAGGTAAGGTGGTGCCTCTAATTGATTGAATCATTAAAACAATGTCAAAATTAAGAGATCTAGGAATGTATAAGAAAGCACCTTCATTTGTTGGCCTTACAGCCAATGGAATCCTTTCCCATGTCCTATGGAATCTGAAGTTGAAATCTGTCATCTTCTCATTAGGAGCCCTCTTGATGGTTTTGAAATGCTCCAAAATGGATAGATTATCTCACTTTTCTCCAAATTCATTGTGAAGAGCTCTACACAGGTGGTCCCAAATCTAAATAGATCCTACTATTATACTGTTGAACCATCGTGAAGCTTCACCCTTGAGTGAAGAAGCTAATAATTTGACTGTAATGTCCATCTCAATTATCTCATGAATATCATAGACATTTGTAATTTCTTGAATGTGGTCACTAGGAGAAGTTTGGTTCTCTCTAGTGAAATGGGGAATGCTCTTTAATGCTGCAACCAGTACTAGATTTTGTGTATTGAGAGTGAGTAGGTTGTTGCTAGTGAAGCCGACATAGGGGTTGGGTTGTTGTGCCATTATGATTCACCTGAGAACCCTTGTTTATTGAATGAACAACCTACCAGGAGGAGGTGTTGACAGGGATCTGTTTGGTGGAGATGGAAACGTCTGGGATCTTCTCCCTCTTCTCCCTCTATCTGAGGACAAGTGCAAATAGACAAATAGTCCCTCCTCTCTACTTCTTGACCGTGATTATATTCTTCCCATGAAATTGACAAGCTTGAACTATTGAAACCAGTGGATTCTGATCCTTTGGAGTCTCCAGATGTGCAATCTTAGAGCTTCTTAAAAGATGCAAACTTACAACAAGTGCACATCAATCTTGCTACAACAAAGATGGAGACCTCTTGGTCCCACCTGACATGCTAAAAATGTTAACACTGAATCTCAGCACCCGTAAATGTTTGTAACCAAATGGGTTAAGAATCTCAGTGTGATTGCATAACATGGAGCATCTCTCAAAGTGTAGGACCTTGTGAGTTGCGAGAGCTCTCTGGATTAAGGTCGGTTCTTATTCCTCTATTCAATTACAAAAAAATAAATTACAGAAGATATATTCTAAATCCTACACTATCTTACCAAGGAGAAAGGGTTGAAAAGATACAAGAAAATAAAATCTAAGCTAATGAGGTGATACACCAAAGGAATGTTAAAATATTTGTTTTGCAAGATAACACAGACCATAGAAATGTGATGCAAATTCCATGCATAGATAACCAAACTACAATGAGAGATCAGAAGGAAACAATAAACACATGAGATGGTTGAGAAACATCCATAGAAATATATTATTGCTCTAAAAGTTGATACAGTGCATTACAATGGCCAAGAGGTGAAATCGTGCATTAAAAATTGAATGGGAGGTTTAGAAACTCCAAAAATTTGCTTATAGACAAGGGAAGAAGGGAGAATGCAAAACAAAAATGTGCAATCATTTACAAAGAGCCCAACTTCTTCTTTTATAGATGCAGCGAAGAGAGAATAAGAAAAGAGGTAGGAAACTTGATTTGGAACTTAGCTATGAGACATTAATGCCCTTGCAAATCCACCCACAATCTATCCAGTCCTTCGCTCCATGTCTACTCAATGCATGAAGAAATAATAATGGCGGACCAAATCTAGTTTGATCTAGTTGTTGGAGCAATCGGATCACGTATTAATGGCATTAAGATGTTTTCCCATTTTTCACCCCACCTAACCTCAGCCAAAATTAAAGTTTCAGGTTCCCGTGATGCAGATGATGGTCGAGACCTTTCAAACGATGCCAAATGTGTTGAATCTCGGGCACTAGGTCAAAAGATATGTCCATTTGAATGTTTTGGTTGGGTCTGTACAAAAATGGAAAAAACCAGTTAGCAGAATGGGTCTACGTGGGCCCAAAATATAACTTTGTGCGCATTATGGACACAAAAATACAAAAATGTAAAAAATTCCCCCGCAACACCGCAGTTCACTTTTTTCAAAAAAACAATCATCAAGCATCCGCTGGTCCGCATTTTCTATTTGGGAAAAAAATCACTCCAAGGCCTACCAGACTCGTATGCAATTTAGGCTTGACACGTGGCTCCTTTGTGCATCAGCATAGGTGCAACTCATTTTTAAACTTTACTGCCTTTTGGAAACGCCAGGCAACTTTGAAGTTGAAATATTACCTCTTAGAGGGTTGACACTATCATCACCAATCTGACACTATTATAATTTTCCACTAGGAACTCCTCATGCTATGATTATTTACTAATGCACAGCCTTTAGTTTTGTGGATGTAATCTGGAAACAAAACAACAAACATAACACAAGAATACCATAGACTATGATACGAAGGAATGATGACAAATCTGAAATATCAAGTGTAAATTATAATATTAACATGAAATTGTTACAATCTCACCCATGAGGTACTTCAAGTGTTACTGACTTCACTTGCCTTCCAACAATAACTATGGGAGAAACTTGACAATTACACCCTCTTAATGGCTTCTTCAACACACTCTTCTAAATGATGGCTTCCTTTACACACTTACTCATACAATATTTCTCACTACTTCCTTCTATGCTAAATGAGGGGGGTGGCCTCTTTATTTATAGGAACTTCCAGGCTTATCCACCCTATCTCTAAGATAGGATAAGAAATCCACTCTGGACGAATCATATTCCATACCTTAACTCTTATTTGTACATGTAAGCTTATCTTTTAAGATAACATAAACCTTATCATTTCACATGGGTTCCACCATTTTTAGACTTTCCCACAAATAAAATACACAAAATATTTATGACCTCACTCCTTGTCCTTATTGCCAATATAATATTTCTAATTCCTAATCATGTAGACCCTACTTCTCTACTTACCCCAACTTTGACATTTTAACATTACCGGACCACTTACGACAAATATTTACTTTTTACAACATTCCTATTGTACTTTGACTGTTACCGAATTCTACATTATTGGCGGCACCGTACTGACGGCGCCGTTATCTTCTATCGGACGCTACTACTAATTACACTTAACAACATCCTATTCCTAATACATACATTAATGAAATAGAAATTATGGAGGAAAATTTTAGTGTCGACATTTTCCCCCTTCCTAGCTTCTACTCCGTCCTCGGAGTAGACTATTCTGGTGCTTGGAAAATCTTTAACTTGTCGTGGTTGACCCATTTCGTAATGGGAGTGCCATCCAATTCCTCCAGTCGATACGTACCATTTTCATGCACAGCTGCTATTTTGTAGGGCCCCATCCATTTTGGAAGAAATTTTCTCTGTCTTCTTTTTTTGTATCTGGAATCATATACTAGAACCAAGTCATTCACATGAAATGGAGACCAACGGATCTTTTGATCAAAGTATTCCTTCTGCTTCATTTTCTTCTTATGGCTTGTATCCTTTGCTATTTCCCTCATTTCCTCTAGCAAATGAAGATGTACCAACCTTTCTTTTACTGAATCACTTTCATCCATCCTTTCATTTTTCATAACTCTCACAGTGGGAATATCAAACTCAATAGGAAGAACTGGATCAATGCCATAGGCCAACTGAAATGGGGAGTATCCTGTTGCTGACTTTGATGTTGCCCTATATGCCCACAATGTTGCATGAATCCTTTTATCCCACTTATGTACCTGTAAAGCTGCATCTTTTGCTAGAATTTGACATAACACAAAATTTATTCGTTCCACCTGTCCATTTGTGCTTGGCTTGTATGTTGTTGCCTTCCTGTGCTTAATAGAAAACTTATTGACTAGGGCTTCTACCACCTCATTAATGAAGTGGCTTCCTTGATCTGTTACAATTTCTAATGGACAACCAAATCTGGTGACAATGCGTTCATTTATGAACCTTGCCACTTCATCCGTAGAAGTTGTTTTCAATGGCCTAGCTTCAACCCACTTGGTTAAATAATCTGTGGTAACTACAATATACTTATTTTGATGTGATGTAGTTGGAAGTGGACCTACAATGTCTATTCCCCACTTTTCCAAGGGACCAAGTGGAAGAATAGGACATAATGGAGCTGATGAAGTCTTACGGTTACCATGTGTTTGATAAATATCACATGTCTTACAATAATTATAACAATCTTTAAAAAGAGTGGGCCAGTGATAACCTGCATCCAAGATCCTTCTTGCTGTAAGTTGTCTAGAGAAGTGTCCCTCCACATGTACCATTGTGGAATTCTTCTAGCAGCTCCTTCCCTTGATCACGTCCAACTGCCCTCTTGTACTGTCCATCAGGTCCTATTCGAAATAATACTCCATGCAGAATAGAATATGGACGACTGGCTTGAGTAATCTTTCTCTTAGTCTTTGCATTGGCACCATCAGGAAACTTGAATTCATTCAGATAATTCCAAATATCTATGTATTCACTAGGGATTGTGTCAAGGGATAACAATGCTGCATCGGGGAAATCATCATCATCACAAGATGATCCTAAACCATCATAGGCTCGAGAGAGTGCATCTGCATTGACATGCTTCTTTCCTAGCCTATCTATAATATCAAATTCAAATTCTTGTAGCAAAATTATCCATCTTGCTATCCTCCCTGATGGGTTAGGCTTATTGACAATATATTTTAGAGCCTGATGATCTGTTACAACTATAAATTTCTGCCCTAGCAAGTAATTTCTAAACTTCTTTACAGCAAAAATGATAGCCAGAGCCTCTTTTTCAGTTACAGTATAATTTACCTCAGCACTGCTCATTTGTCTGCTCCCAAAGTAAATTGGATGTTCATTCCCATTTTCATCCTTTTGGCTCAAAGTACTTCCTAGTGCTGCATCTGAGGCATCAGTGTACACAATGAATGGCTTGCTCCAATCTGGATTCTTTAAAATAGGTGAAGACACCAGGGCTTCCTTCAGTTGTCCAAAAGCTTCATGCGCCTTATTTCCTGGTTCATAAGTAACATCCTTCTTCAAGAACTGGGTTAGTGGTTGTGCAATCTTTGAGAAATTCTTGATGAACCTTCTATAGTAACCCACATGGCCTAAAAATGATCTCAACTTACTTCTATTCATAGGAAATGGTAAATCTTTGATTTTTGAAACTTTATCAGGATCAGTACCAATACCATCTCTGGATACAACATGCCCTAACAAAACACCTTTAGAACATCCAAAGACACACTTTGTAGGGTTTAGTGAGGCTTGTGCTTCATCTAACCTTTGAAATGTTGTCTCCATCTGGTGCAGGTGGTCCAACTTGCTCCCATAGATGCAAAAATCATCCAGAAATACTCTGATGAAGGTCCCAATGTAGGGTTCGAACACCCTATTCATCAAACGCTGGAACATGTTGCTGGAGCATTACACAACCCAAAAGGCATAACTCTATAAGCAAACGTTCCCCAAGGAGTGGTGAACGTGGTCTTCAGCTGATCTTTCTCTGCTATACGAACTTGGTTGTATCCGCTATATCCATCAGCAAAACTATAACACTCCTGGCTAGCTACTTCATCCAAGATCTGATCTAAGAATGGAAGAGGGTAATGATCCTTCTTTGTTGCCTTGTTGAGCTTCCTATAATCAACACAAATGTGTAGTTTCCCATTCTTTTTTATTGAGATCACAATGGGAGAAACCCATTCTGAATTCTCCACAGCAAATATGAATCCTGCATCAAGCAACTTATCTATTTCTTCTTTTACAATCTTGGAAAAATTAGGATTCATTCTATATGGCATTTGCTTTATGGGCTTAGCACCATCTACCAGCTCAATAGAATGTTCTACCCAACTTACTTGATGAGTTCCTTGTAATCAAAAGTGAATAGGTGTATGTACCTTCGAAAGAGCTGGAGGTAGGATTCCTTCTCACTCTCCATCACAGCATCACCAATCTTTATTTGTTGGAGATGATCAACAATTTCTTCTTCAGATAATTTTATGGGTTCATGAGTTGGTGTGATTGGAAGGATATCCATGACCGAAACATCAACCTCACTTTCTTCATCTTCAGTGTCCACTTCACTGGTACTAGAGTAATCAGAGGATGTCCAATCATCAGTTTCATCACTTGAATCCACAGGTTCTACCTTATGATGCTGAGGGATCACGTTTATCTTCACCCTCTCTCTACCACGTCCAAGTGTCATGAAGCCTTCATTCCAGTAGTTTCTTGCATGAACTCTCCTTAGCCATGGCCTTCCCAACAACATTGGGTACGCAACAGTACCATTTTTCATCACCTGAAAGTCTACCACACATACAACACCCATGACAGATATTGCCACATTTGAAACAACACCTTCTGGTTTATTTTTTCCCTTATTTAATGACCTTAACATAAGTGTTGAAGGGTGATCAATTTTTAAACCCAACATATTCATTACAGACTCGGTCATTACATTAACTGCAACACCTCCATCAACTAAGACATCATGAATTGAAATACCATTACATAATACCTCAGCTTGTGGAGCATAGGGATCTGCCTCTGCCTCCAAAACAGGTACCTCAACCTCCTTACTTCGTCGAGCATTGAGTCCACTTCGCAGCTCCCGCCTCTTCTCAAAAGACATAGCCAGAAGTTGACCATATGTAATATTTGCAGGCCTTTTGGACAGATCTTCCAAGATGGAGTATGGTCCTTGTCCCTGTGAAATCAGAAAATCCTACACACCCAACTTTCTTCTCCTATGTTTCTTACTAGTTTCTCCTTTCATCTTCTTAGGATCATTTCCATCTTGGTTATCTTTTTCTTTCTTTCTTTTTGTTACAAACACATCTACTTCATTATTTATGCTCCTATCTACTACATCAAAAGAATTCACAGGTGCTTTTCCTTTATCATTATCTCTTGTACCAGATGTAGAAGCTCTATCTGGACAATTATACTTATAATGACCCTTTTTATGACAACCATAACATACAACTTCAGAAATATTTCTTTTTGGACCTCTATCTCCTCCCTGAGAACTAAATTCCTTTCCTTGAAGAAGATTAATAGTTAACTGACCCATCTTCTTGAGCAGATCTTCATACTCAGTAGATGTACTAGGGAAAAGATTTGTGCTCACCGAGAGTGGTTGTGGATTTTAGAACCAAAGGTGTTGGTGTAGGCTCTACCTTAGCAACAATTTCTTTGGGCTCCTCTTCCATGCTTTCTTTTTTCCTTCTTGCAATCTCCTTTGCTTGTTTAATGGTAGTTGGGTGGTCATACTTCACTCGTTGTCTGATCTCTGGCTTCATCCCAAGAATGAAGTGCTTACAGAGGAGATTATCCACACCATTCATCAACCCATCCGCTAATCCTTCCTTTCGGATCTGGGCATCGAGCTTCCTCCTTAGCTCTAGAACATGAGCATGATAATCCCTTATCTTCTCCTTCTCTCCTTGGGATAGCTTTGTGATATCGATCATGAGATCTGCATATTTCTGTTGTTCACCAAATTCTTCAAGAAAACTTTCAGTTAATAAATCCCATGAGTTTTTCACATTATCACCTAGTGTTTCAAACCACCTAAGGGCTGAACCATCCAAAAAGGTAGGAAAAAATTCAGTCCATTGTTCCCTTCTTATGAGGCCATTACAAATACAAGATCGTTTAAACTCTTGAATGAAAGAGGAAGCATCTTCATTAGATTGGGCTGAAAAAACAAGAATCTTCCCCATTTTCAAAAGTAACCACAGTGAAATACCAACCCACAAGTACAATCAGTAAGACTTATGTGCACAAATAATTGGACTCACTACAATAGAAAGTGACTTTACACCTTTCTACAGTAAAATAGGAATGACCACGGTAAACTACTGGTAAAACTTGACTTACTGCGGTAAAAACTGACTTTACTGTGGTAAACACTATTCACGGTAAAAAGTGAAGTTACTGCGGTAAATACTATTCACGGTAAAAAGTGACTTTACTGCGGTAAATACTATTCATGGTAAAAAGTGACTTTACCACGGTAACTACTATTCATGGTAAAAAGTGACTTTACCATGGTAACTACTATGCATAGTAAAAACAAGGTTACCCTCCAAAATGATTTTGACTAAGTGGGAATATTTCTCCAAAAAATCCATCAACAAGGAATGCTCCCGGCAACGGAACCAAAATGTCATCACCAATCCAGCACTATGATAATTCTTCACCGGGAACTCTTCGTGCTATGATTATTTACTAATGCACAACCTTTAGTTTGGTGGATGTAATCTGGAAACACAACAACAAACATAACACAAGAATACCATCGACTATGATAAGAAGGAATGATGACAAATCTGAAATATAAAGTAAATTATAATATTAACATGAAATTGTTACAATCTCACCCATGAGGTACTTCAAGTGTTACTGACTTCACTTGCCTTCCAACAATAACTATGGGAGAAACTTCACAATTACACCTCTTGATGGCTTCTTTAACACACCTTCTAAATGATGGCTTCCTTTACACACTTACTCATACAATATTTCTCACTACTTCTTTCTATGCTAAATGAGGGGGATGGTGCCTCTTTATTTATAGGAACTTCTAGGCTTATCCACCTTATCTCTAAGATAGGATAAGAAATCCATCTTCTGACAATCATATTCCATACCTAAACTCTTATCTTTACATGTAGGCTTATCTTTTAAGATAAGATAAACCTTATCATTTCACATGGGTTCCACATTTTTAGACTTTTCCACAAATAAAATACACAAAATATTTATGACATCACTCTTTGTCCTTATTACCAATATAATATTTCTAATTCCTAATCATGTAGACCCTACTTCTCTACTTACCCCAACTTTGACATTTTAACATTACCGGACCACTTACGAAAAATATTTACTTTTTACCACAACATTCCTATTGTACTTTGACTGTTACCGTACTCTACATTATTGGCGGCACCGTACTGACAACGCCGTTATCTTCTATCAGACGCTACTACTAATTACACTTAACAACATCCTATTCCTAATACATACATTAATGAAATAAAAATTATGGAGGAAAATTTTAGTGTCGACACAGTCCACATAACCCTATGGTGGAATAAGTCCTGATAATCCCTTAATAACTCTATGATGTTTTGCCACTTCAGAGTTTGACCAATAGTCACTTCAAACATTTATAGCCTCCTTAGGTCTCATACATCTTATTTAGAAGGTTCTTGAGTGAAGAAAGTACTAATTAACCCCATCTTTATAGGCTCATCTTATTTTACTTTTGATTTCATCATTCCTTATCTACATTTTTTTCTATACACCTCATGTCTACCTGTTTCGGAACTGGTCTACATCCAAATTTTCTAACCTCGACTGGGATCATCCACTAGTGTAGTATTGGGGTGCCCATGGGTCTTGCTCCAAGGAAAACACATTTAAGTAGTGTGGTCTTTGTCGATCTATTTCTCTAACTTTCCTGCCACTTCTCCTGAGGATCCCTTCATCAAATAGCCGTCTTTTCATGATTTCTATCCACCTTTTCACTAGTCCCCCATGTCGGGGTTAAGTTACAAAATATGAGATTTAATGCTCCCATAAATATGAAATTACGTCCATAGATGAGGGACATAACATCATTCTACTACTATGGCCATTCATTGCAAGTTGCATCCTATCCAATTTCTAGTTTTCTCCACATGGAGTCTCCATCATCAAGGCACAAGCTAGGGAATCACATTTTTCACGTCACACTTGTAAGGTGGAGGATTCTGAACTATTCCATGCACACTGTCGAGTCCTATAGGTACATTTTCTAATTTATTTATCGGCCCGCTCTGTCCAAAGTGTGACTGACACAAGAGCTAGGGCACACGTGGACACACTCACCAGAACTTGATTCAGGTCTTGATTTTGAGTAGTAATCATTTGGAGTAAGTGCATTGTTGAGGCACCTGAGTGGTCAGAGCCAATCCGCTAATTCATTCTGCATACTTAGTCAAGATTTTAGCTCGTTTTGATACGTCCTTGCCAGCTTCTTGTAGGTCTCTACATCAGGGTATTGCGATCATATTCCTTCTCATACAAATGGGTCTAGACACTGTGCGCTTTTGGTGCGACACAGAACGAGTGATTCATACTCTCCTTCCCACAGTGTAAGAACCAGTTCCGCAGTTGTTAGATTTTTCTAATATAACACAGGTCTGTAATCCCATATTGAAAATATGGAGCTTTACTGGTGACAGAACCAGTCCACTTAGATCTCATAAGTGATATTAGCCTTATACAGGCAACACTTGCATCAACCATTCCGTGAGACTAGTTTGTTCATAACATCTCTAAATGATTACTCTGCTTTAGATGGCTAAAATATGTAATCCTCAGACGTTCTTTCCTACCTAAATTCTTGCTTTTATTCAGGTCTTCCTCACTCAAGGGTTCTATTAGGGAGTAGATTTATCATGATAGTAAATTCGATAATACACCCTTTATCACTTGTTTTCAATGCATTATATGCCTTGTTGAACCAAAGATCAAAATTAACTACATATTTTACAAATGTACCCAGTAGCAGCCATGGTGAAGTCCCGCATCTTCCTCTCATAACTAAGACCTTTCAAAATAGGGTCTGTACAACTTGGCATACACTTATAATGGTAATGTGCATGCATCAATGATTAAAACTTTCAATTTTGAGTTATTAGTCACACATTAGCCAAACATCTTTGAAATAGCTTGGCTGCAATATGGGTACTCCTTCTTTGTACATGCATCTAGAGTTCCATTTATTGAACTTGCTTGCATGTATTTTCAATCAACATATTAGCATTCAATAGGCTAACCATCCACATTCATATATTTATCCCTTGATTTACTGGTCCATAATCTACTGTATATTAGGATTGTGTCATGTTACATGTAGGTGTCTAATCACAGTCTCAATACTTAAGTGTAGGGTGTTCCCCTTTGAACTTGATTCCCTAAATGTATGCATGGGAATATTCTCTTCAACGCAATATTAGGTATGTCCACTCAAGGCGTTATTCCCTCTCTATTATTGTGTGCTACAATGGTAACTGTTCTCCATGTCTTTCATGTTAATCCTTGCTTCCATCATTGTCCTTTAAATATTAAATTTCCCCCATTTAAGTATTCTTTGAGTATTCCATGGTTTCCTGTTTCATACCTCAATTTTTGATGGGTAGGACCATGAGTACTTCATGGGATGTAGGCTATCTCTTCCTTGAGTCCATGCATTGTGTTAAATTCTATTGAACGTATTGAGTATCTATCTTTTGGGACCGTGACGCCACTTCAACGATAGGGTGTAGTCAATCCTTCCATGTAATGAAATACAATCTTCCTATTCCTCGCATTGATACTATATATGGCATCCATAAATTTTCCAAGAAATAGCATGGATGTAAGGAGTACACCTCATTTACCTGCACTTGAGGGTGATATTCCTTGATTATGTACTCCCTAAGATGCCTCAATAGTTAGTACTACTGGAAATTTCATAATTAGGGGTGATTGGTTCCATCACAAATAATTTATTGATATTCCATCTAGGTGCATTCTCATGCCTCAAGTTAGTGCTTTACCAGATACCACACTCTATCAACATATTCATATTGGGAACACATTCCATTTCCTACTTCACCTTTTACAATGTCCTGGGTATCGCACAAGGTTTGGTTCATTTAGGTTGAAAAAGCTCTACCATTGAATGATATTCCACACCATGAAACCCTTCACTTGGGGATCATGGTTACACCAAATGGTTCATGAATACCACATGCCTAATGGGTTCATGTATTTGTATCTTAGATGTTACGTAAAATAGGATACTTTTATACCCACTCACATGTCTATGGCTTGATTATATTAGGGGCACCCTGATCCGAATTATAGATCAATATTTACCATGCCTTTTGGATGCATAATCATCTGGACAATGTTAAATTTTCCTAGGGTATAAGTAAGAGAATCTCACTCCCTTGGTACGCATTATAGTTAATGGTCCTCCATTAACTGATAGATGAGTATGACATGGGCATGTATTTACCTCTTTATGGCCCCCCACATTACTGATAACCTAACAATAGTGAGCCTACACAAGTTCTATAAGGAAAATCCATATTTCGATCCATTTTGTATGACAATCTTCCATTGATGAGTCATTTACAAGTTTATTTGCACCAAATCTGAGGTGTTCATTTTCATACACTGCTCCCTTATCATCTTGGATAGCACATTATCCAACATTCTATCTCCTTAGCATCACGATTGATATGATTCTAAATTCATGATTTCATCCCCTTTCATGTATATATGAGATTGAACTACCTTGTGTCCTTCACTATATTGGTTAGTTCTCAAGTATCTATACATCATGGGGGGCATTTCCACCTAAATGTCTCCATATCGTTATATGAATTTATACCTCATTAAATTTGCACTTTCCTCATGTGTTTTAACATCGTCAACACACTATTGCGCCCTTGAGCTACATTGATCTTGACACTTGAACTATTTAGGGATTAATCTTACATAAACACCCACACACTACACTACTTGGAAATACACATTTACACTTTGATCACACACATGCTACATTATACTTGACAGATGCATTATACTCTTATGATTCATACATTTTTAGAATTTATGCCTTCATCTTCTCAACATTCTTACTATTATTCAGTTCCTACACTATTATATAGTCACGCATTTAGGCTATTTCAGGGTCACATTTTCCTCTACATATTTGTCCTGGCATACTATCACTTACCATAACATAGTAGCGAATTGACCTCATACAATGTGAATTTAGCTCATCACCTAGGCAGGTGATTCTTGTACATGCCCATAGCTAGTTTACAGGGCACATTGTGTACATTTCATCCCGCATAGCTACATGGGCCTTGTTATGCTTTTCGCATGAATGCTCACTCACATTATACGCATGTATACATAATTTGTTCATTTTTACATACCCATTCTATCAAATACCACATGGGATTTATTCCCTATTACATCCAGAACTTTACCACATTCAATTCCAGATTGCTATGATTCACATTAGTAGTTGCCTTCTTCATACTGATGATTGCCCAGGGTCATTGCTGCACATTTTTCATTGTACCTCTACACACCAAATGCAATATTCCTATCGCTGCGATTTCCCATACCTAGTGTTACATTTATATAGGCTAGATCATCACTTGATCATTTCTACTAGTTGCGTCTTATACTGCTTTAGGAAACTAATCAGCCACCTCGTATTCTATGTGTTTCTTTTCACCATTGGTTACAAACTACCACACTTCCAAGGGTTTCATCAAATAATATGACCCTTACCACTCATGAAAATGCACTTAACATTTCAAACTCTATGTCTCATATCCTCCACATAGTGGAACTGATAGGATCTTTAGGCTAATCACCACCCACCTTTTCCATGTCATTTTGTCATTTGCATGAATTTCTGTATGCCTTTAAACTTACCACTCATTTTATCATTTTTCAGCTCATAATGACATTACGCTATGCAGTGTAAATTTCATTCATCATTTAGAGTGATAAATCACTTAGTGTTCTCTCGTAATCATCATTTCAATAGTCCCCTCTTATAGTGATATACTACTTAAGCTATATCATCATTGGATCTCTTTCATCTCATAGGCGAAGTATACAATTAGGGATAAATCATCACTCAGCTATTTCAAGCTCTACGTCAATGATACATGCTCTAACTGATTGAGGTTTCACCCACATCTTTTCTATATGTCACACCTCATCACCATTACATAACACTCTAATCACAACACATGCTAGACACAACTAAACACTACTTGAACCATTGTCCTGATTACGCACTCTCATTTATTAGATTCATATTCTTGACTTCTAAGGGGGGTGGAAAAAATGAACCTCATTATCATACACTTCCATCCACTCATGGGGAAATTTCAACTCCCTATTATTCCATCTTAGATTCATTCCATCCATCCACAACATAGTGTATTTTCTTTGGGGCATTTATATTTTCTTGCTAGTATTTAATGATCACTTTACTACACATGTTAGATTAATTTCTTATATGTCATTATCTATATCATACACACATGTACACGTTCATGCCTTTGTATACTCTAACATGTGATCATAGATACAAGAATCCTACACATGGCATGGATGATCACCTTTCTACCAGAAATCCTATACAATCACTGGTCATTGGGGGCATCCACATTTGTCTTATCCAAGTGATATTGTTTCATTTTGTACTTAGCATCTTATATTACTTGATCATACACGCTTTGACATATTGGTTATTTCTCTAACATGCTAATGGGTGTTCCATGTGCAACACTTGTTTCGTAGGATTATATGTCTCCATGACTCCTTGTATTTTTGTTTGTACTTGTCTTACCATTGTTTACCATTATATGTGGGCTTTCTCCCTTATGAGATTTGTGTGGCACACTTTTTTATTGTTTTGGCCATGATGGCCTTGCATCTTATGTCCGACATCGTGAGTGATGTCCCATGTTCACAACCCACTTTGTGTGGATTACTTGATTTCTTGCATGTTTACACTACTTTTTTCGGTAGTTATCCTACATTTTCCACATATCTTACACACTGTTTTCTATATGCATGCATGTGTTTTCTAGACTAACACTTTTCTTGGCTAGCCATCCTTGTTTGTGCATGCCATTGGTTTCTACCAAGATGCATTTCCATGATCCCCTATAAGAGGAAGTTCTACATAGAGCCCTCAGATTGTGGTTGGTCCTCTTTTGGGGCCACATTCTCCTATTTAAGCGATATCACATGTGCCCCCAAAGAGGGGGGGGGGGGGATCATTTGAAGGTTTTACATACTAACACAACATATTTACAATGAGTCCAATAGTATAGTGTACTTTCCACCCTTTGGCATTATGGGTTTACAATAGCGAGTGGGTTCAGACCAGTCTACCAACCCATACACAATGGATTTTATAGGACATGGTGTTCTTAGCATTTCTTGGAAGCAGTTATAGGATTGGAGGTTAAGAAATTGGGTGTGCCTCTCTACACTACTTCATACTAGTGGCATCAGATTTCCCTAAAAACCAGGACAATACAAAGATCTCTACACACACATTTCAGCATTCAAGTGGTTAGAAGCTTGGAGGATACATAAGATTTTCCTCCGTACACTTCTTCATCCAGGTTGGCACTGAGATCACCCATAAAACTTGGCGGAGTAACCGATATATCTTCTACACCCTTTTCTCGACATGGATCAGGTGCACATGTTCCATTTACACTTTTAATTTCACATAGTTTACATTTATGTATTTTAGCACATTTCCATATACATGCGTATTTTACACAATGCTTTTTGCATACACATGCATATTTGACTACTTGATTGTTTTATCATTGAGGTATGATTGGGCCATATGAGAAATAAGAAGTCAAATTAGGGGCAAGAACAACACCAATGAAGATGAGAAACAATGATGACACTACAATTCTGGGAAACATACCTTTACTAACAATATAGTTACACTACACATGTCGTACAGTCTAATACACGCATTCTACCCTAGGTTCACTCTCATCACTTTTTATATGCAAATTTTTCATCTTTAGTTTCCCAAGCTCCTCCATATTTTTTTTCATTCCATGACTTTTGTCTAGTCCTTCGGCATGATTTTTAACTACTACACTCTTCAAGGGCAGTCAGGTACACATCTCTATCTACTTTATATTACCGAGATGTTCCTCTCACCAAAATAAAATGGGGGCAAATTGTAGTCACAAAATCATGCACTATTAGATTATTATTTAGCCTAGATCTCATACTACTATTTAGAAGGTTCTCAAGTGAAGAAAGTACTAATTAATCCCACCTTTTGGCCATCTTATTTTATTTTTCATATTTTTCATTCCCACATGTATTTTCCTATGTATACAATGCCCATTTTTTTCGGTACTTTCCCATCATTTTAGCCTAAACCGGGGGCACCCAGACCTATACTACTTTCATGTGCCCCTTTCCAGGGTGCCCTATGTCCTACCTGGAGCACCCCAATCCTTGTTTCTACTTTCCTGCCACTTTTTGGGCTCTTTCTAGTCATTTTTCATCCTTATATTTTTCCTAGTCGGCCATGTCAGGGTTAATTACAAAATTAGAGCTTGAGAATCCCTATAAATATAAAGTTATGAGACCATAATGAGGGTCCTAACGTCACTTACTACTATCACTCCATCTAGAGTTGCATCCATTACATCACATGCATCCACATACTTCCATGCATCAAGGCTAGGAGATTTACATCAACACACAAACCATAGGGGGAGGATTCTATTCTATTCCATGCACATATGCTATTACATTTTCTATAGTTATTATTTCTCGCTACTTCACAAAGTGTGACTGACACAAGAGCACCTATGACATGACATGCACACACATGCCAAAACTACATTTGGGTTCTGAAATGTAGTGGACTACTCAATTTAGTAAGCCAACTATTGTGGTAGCTGAGGTCAGTATGACCGATTCATTTTTCATCTTTTATTTTTTAGGGTTTTGATACTTCTCTTATTTCTCTTAGGTCTTGAACTTCATCTTGCTATATTCAGTGCATTTATCACAATTTAGTGAATCCACTACAATAGGAAGTGAAGGTTACAGAGCATCTTCTTAACCATATAGAACCACGTTCTAATTATTTTTAGAGATGAGGGTGACTATTCTACCATACCAAGGCACCCCGGGGTGGCCCAATGCCCTCTTGGGTGCTTCAGTCTGTTTAGATCTTCCAGATCCACTCTTTTCGAGACCTCTGTGTAGCTTTTATAACCTCTATATTTTCCTTTCATACCTATGATACCCTGTGACAGTCATCCACAATCAAGTGAGTTCATTACTTACCATCCTCTTGCATATTATGGTTTTTTTTGTAATAGTTTAATTATTTTAATCATTTTAGTCAGTTCATATTAGTTTAGTACATTTATTTACATTATTTATGTCCTCTTAGATTAGATTATCTATTATTACATATCCCCTATATTTAGTTATTTTTAGTTAATGAATGATAGTTTGTGGTCCCCACCTGAAAAAGAAAGGTTTTGAAGATTTCCATTTTGAGGAAAACTTCTCTAAATGAGTTAGTGTCTAAATTGACATTTATGATATATCATGAGTTTTTATAGATTTATATTAAGGATTCAGGTCATGGTGATTGTGAAAAAGTTTAAAGTTTTCACTATTTATGTTGACTTGTCAAAGGGCAATTTTGGAGCAGTTAGAAGCATTCTTCAGTAAAATGGACATTGCAAGAGCTATAAATGGAGTTAGGAGGTGATTAATTTTAATTATTTGAAACAGGATTCAAATATATTTCCCTTAATATAATTTTTTCTTCATGATGATGAGAGTTGTTATTATTTCCAGGTCAATTATTTAGCAAGAATATTTCTCACTATTCAGGATATAACTGTTATTGGTGAAAGATTCAATTCATTGGACCACGAGATGGATTCGGTGATGATTTTTATCACCTGTAATTTGAATAGGGATGAATTTTTCACCTAATGAATCCATTTGGATGTATTTTAAGAGATATAAATAGTGTTTATCATTTGTTCTTAGAAAACAAAGTTTTACGTACCTTGATTTTGTGAAGGAAAAAGTGGCCATCATTTAAACATGTGACGATTTCATGAGATTTGATTTGTCTAGGAGTGTTGCACAGGTATTTCCATTTCCATATAGTGGAAACATGACATAGTTAATTTCATCTTAAGGTTTCTTGATGTTTTAAACATGTGTGATTAATTTTAGATCTTGATTAAAAGTTATTTTTTCTATAAGGATATTTTTGGCATTCCCGTCATAGGGTTTTGAGTCTTGTTGGTGCAACAATGAAGGTTGTTTGTATGGATGACCTATTTGATTCATATGTGATAGTTGTGATGTTTTTTTTAGGATTATTTTAAGATATATGGGTTGAATTAGTCATGAGGGACTGACCTTATTTTGTTATAAATCAAGAGAAGTATATAAAAGCAAAGTTCTGGGTCATTTTTGAACTGGTTAAAAGTGAGTTCTCATTAAGGGAAAAAGATGAAGTAGAGGAGAGTGATTTACAAGTGTGTGTACATAATTTGAGGGATGAAGAAGATTATGAAAGGTTGAATACTTATTGAACAATTGATAGCAAGTGTTTAGATCTAAGATAAGTTGAGAAAGAAGATGATTGTGCAAGATTGAAGACATAGGGTATGAGCTAGGGTTTTAAGCTAAATAAGTGTTCTCCATTAGTTGTGGTAGAAGAAAAAATAGAGATCAAAGGTAATATGGTGGCTGAGTTAGTAATTTTTCATTTTGGGGAGTTATAGTATCCTTGTGGAGTGGGCACTTCACTAAATTAGGGGTTGGTGTTTCTTGTAGGGTTGGTTCTCTACTAAACTAGGGGTTAGGGCTCCTTGTGAAGTTGATGATCAAATAAATTTAATTTTCTTCGAGTAATATTAGTAAATTTTTAGTGTGTTTTCTTCCCCAAGAGGTTTTCCCACTTAAATACGGTGTTCATTTGTCTTCTTCTTTGTTTCATGTTGTTGTGAATACTTAATACACATCTAATACATGCATATGGTTATGAATGGTTAATATATTAATGAATCAATGAATTTATTTGGTTCTAAATTAGTTTAAATATTTCTAGGATTTGATTCACACCCCTCTTCAGTCCACTATGCTTCTAAAAATTGGTATCAGAGTAGGTCCTTCTAAAGTAAGTTTAGAAACTTGAATGAGATCCCTTGAAGCCTAAGTAATGTATAAGTGTGAAGATCTTATATCAGAATTAAAAACAAGAGATGAAGTTTCTCAGTCATGTATTAATTCCTACCAAAAATAAGGTTAAGAATATGGAGTTAGAGCCTGCTAGAGATATGAAAGGTTTTGAATTATAGGTTGAAAGCATGTCAAAATCCCTAAAGGAAAAATAAGAATCTTCTTTTAGGTATGAAAAAATGTTGAAGGCACTAGAATCAGATTTGGAAATGGAATCATGTACATTAAGGATGTATGAGAGGCTTTATAGGAGATACAAATCTCTTGATGAGTGTTTATAAGGTCAAAAATCAATAGAAGACAAAACCGAGATAGGGTTTTAGGAAAAGAATGATGATGAAGCTGGTGTAAGTAGTAAATAAGTTGGAAAGGCACACTAATAAGACTATATCAAATAAGTTCTATCACCATTAGATAACCTAATACTATGAGGTATGGTTCATCAGCAAATGGATATTGATATGTTTTTCATGTTTTGTGTCATAGAGCTAGAGATTGCAAATGGAGGTCTCTAAGGGATGATATAGGTCTCTTCAAAGGTGAGTTCTTTTAATGTTTTGAGTATGGGAATAACTAAAAATATTGTGGATGGAACTTAACTATGAGTGATCCTAGAAGCAAGACGAGTGTTGTTTACTTCAATTGTCAAACATCTTGACATTACAAGATTTTTCCAAAGCAAGTGGAGGTTCATTGTAAGGTTTGATCCTATGGTGAATAAGGATGGTAGATAATAAATAAAGGGAAAGGACATGGTTGTCCATATGAATAAGGACAAGAGTGTTGATTCTCAGTCTATTATGCATAGTATGAAATTTGTAAAGAAGGATCCTAGTGGACTCAATGTTGGAGACATGGTCAATAAGTCTAAGTTAGGTCAAGGAAATATGTTTCCACTTGTTGAAGAAGATCATATATCTTTGTGTTCCTTTCAAACTCTAGTACAAGATGAATTGAATAAACTAGGTCTCTTTGATACCTCTAGAGTGATAAGGTATGGAAAGTGACTCTTCCCATGTTTTTGTGAGTCCTTATATGTAGTAGGTGTCTAAGTTTGTGAGTTTTATTCTCTTGGGTAATGAGTCTGAGTTTGATGTTAAAGAGTAAACTGCTATGATATTGTGTTCTTTATATCCTGATATTTCAAGATGAGAAAATTCCTGATACAAAGTTCATCATAAAGGCCTTTTATCTGATTCTATGATGTTATAGTAATAATGCCTTACAAATATTATTAGGCACTATCAAAAGTTTGTATTATTACTTGTAGCTCTGTCATTATTCTTCACAGTTATCAATACAATCTAAAGTGAAGTTGAATTAATACATGTCTCATTCATTGGATAAAAATGATCAAATAAATAATCTCTAAGTCTTAGTCTCTATATGGTTATGTTAAGTCTTTGTGTTTAATTGAGTAGATCTACTGGTTATTTCAAGATTGTAAAATAAATTCAAGGTATGAGTATGCATTGTTTTCTTATATATGTCCAAGTCTCTATAAATCATAAGTATTTTAATGATTATTTATGGTAGCAATAATATCATCATCAAGATAACTACATCATGCTTATAAAAAGTCTTATTCTTACAAGATTTTCTTTAAACAAAGTAGTCTTTTCCAAAGAAGTATCAAAGTGTTAAATTTATGTAAGATGGGTTTGTATATGTTGGAAAAGTAAACTTCATTATGCTATTTGATTTAAGGATGTTTGTATATATTAAATATGGAACTCTAAGCCTAAAATTAAATAAATAATCAAGAGTTTATGAAGATGGTCTGATTATAACTTTTTGTAGTACTATATAATGTCTTTGAGTTTGTATGAGTCATGTTCTCAAGATTGTATTCACACTATTGATGCTCACTAGGTCTTGATATTGATCCCTCATGTTGTTTATATGTTGTATACCAATAGTAAAGGTTGTATGACTGCTCTTAATTTGAGAACACAATGGTTTAGGTATGTCATGATAGAAAAATGAATCTGTCAAAGATGTTTAAGGTGCAATGTATTAATAAAGTCTATTAAACTACGAGTTTACAAAAAATCTTATGATGACAAAGTTATGTAAAACTATGTTTTATTTTTGTAGACCTATCTTTCAAGTTTAAATTAATTTCATGATGAATGCATTTTGTATGTAGATTATATGCAGCAAGGGATTGGATCTTGCAGATCATTAAAGCTTTAGAGGCATAAAGTGTGACAGAGTACATGAAGGTACAAAGTTTGTAGATTAAAAGGCTTACTCCAAATGATTTTTGAAGAACATAAGGCTAAAATAATCAAAAGAGAATAAGGAATCTAGATGATATGATACACTAATTTAATCTAGTATACAAGTTAAAAATATTGTATAGGTTTGCAAGAAGGCTCATGGTACTGTTTCTTCTAGATATGCATGATTAATGTTGAATCCTTCTCACTTTTAACTTATTGAAGTTGTTTCTGAGTGTGATCATATTATTTATGCATTGTAAGTACTAAGAATTATTTTGAACTATTGATGGAGTGAGCTACTAAGGGTTTTATCATTGAAACCATATCTTTAGAAACCTAGTGATGTTATTTTCTTATTGATGTATTGATGAATCTCATGGAAGGATGAGGTTGAAATAGGTGAATTTAGAGGGTATTTACCTTCATGAAAGGAGTTTATGAAAAAAATGATTAAAAGAATGTCCTATGTTAGTGGAAGAGCATGCTTTAAGGTGTAAGGTTCTTACCAAATCCTGTGTTAGGGATATTTGATGTGAGAAACGTATGATGGTGATCATGTTAAAACTAAAACAAAATATCTAATTCATGTTTTTGACATAAAAAAATGTAATCAGGGTAAAGTCAACAGTGGCTTGGGTTGTAAGGGTTTAATACCAAGTAGTGAAAATCTAACATGGGAAATAATTATAACAAGCCTTGTAAGATGTTGAAAGTGATCTCTAAGTTTACTCAATTTGAAGTGAAATAGGAGTTATGATACCTGCATGAGTAAAGTAAATGCTTGATCTGATAATGGTAATGAGGAATGTTGATCTAAGGGATAATTGTAAAGAGCATTGAAATTTCTCTCAAACATTAAGGGATGAAGACCACTTTAGTTTGAATATGTATATATAGTCCCTCAAAATTTTATGCAATTACAGTTGATCAAAATTTTGAGTTATAGGTCAAGTCAGTATAGTGCTTTATGTGGTTGGACAAATGTGTGTTTTAACATAATCCTATGGATGAGGTTCAAGCATTATCATGAGTAGTGTGAGGTCTATAAATTTTGTTCCACATTTTTTTCCATGTCTAAAATTTTTGTATGTGTGTTGTTTTCAAAGTGTCCAATTTGGTCAGAAAGTTGTGAGAAGTTGTTTAAACTGAAGAGCTACAGGTATATTTCTTGTTCTTTCTTTGATCACAAGTAAATCAATGAGTCTCATGTATAATATGCTTCTATATGAACATATAATGTCTTAGGAGGTTGATGAGACTTCTAACAATGACCTATACATATAGTATGAAGTTAAACTTCTAAAAAAGTGTCTACACGACACTTAATGCTTGTATAGACAAGAGAAATGAAGAATATAGTTATATTCCGAGTTTATATCAAGATGGCCTTCTGCTTTAATTTGTTCTAAGAAAGAATAAAAAGGGTGGTATAAGCTTAAACAAGAACAATGACATGAGTAATGGATTGAAAAAAAATTCTCTTACTGTAAGTTGTAAGAGTGCACTCTAATTGTTTAAAAATGCATTTAGTTAATGATGAGTCTAATTTGACTTTTATAATAGAAGATGTTGTTTACTTTGACTTGTCAAAAGACTGTAAAGACTATAAGTGATGTATCAAGTGTGTTGATTCATATTGAAAGGAGTGTGGGAATGCTAAGATCCTGGAAAAATCTATGAAACGTATGGAATATCTATCAGAGTAAAGGTACAATGATCATAGAGAAGTATAAAATAATTATCTACAGGTCAGTACTGTGAGTGGATGGGACTTTTTTTATCATTTTATGACTTATAACATGCTCTCTACGGTATATAAAGGTATTTCAAGAATTAAAAGTATCTATCTCACCAAGGAAATGAATCCATTCTAAGTACAAAGTGATCAATGTTAAAGAATATTTGAGGATAAAGGTTGTTGTCACTATGACTATGATCTGGACTAGATTCCCAAATGCTATGAAAATGTGAAGAGAAGGTAGAAAATTGTGCAAGAGGTTGTTTAAACACAATGCAAGATAAGAATTTAATCATTAAGAATAATGATAGAGGGATTGTGATAGAAGAAAAATGGCTATAGGTTGGAGTATGTATTGTAGCAGGGAACGTAGAGTTTAAGTGTGACGACTAGTCCAAAGATTCATTATCATGATTTAAGAACCTTGAATGTTTCACATTTGTATGGAAATTATTCTATCTTCCAAATTGTTTAAAAATTTATAATAAATCTATCTTTCTCTTTTTTGCTCTGTACCCCAACAGAATAAAGGTTACATGTCCACTTTATCTGAGAGTAATAGTTTCATTGCTATTTTTTCTACACTGGCATCTGTATCTAATGTAGATGACCAAAATTATATTCAATGAAACTCTTTAGACACATTAGTTATAAATTGGGTAATAGACATTCTTGGTAGAATGTGCTCATTTTTTAATTGAAATGTATTTTCCTTTTTAGGAGTACCTTTTTTTACTAACAATTCTTCTAATTCAAGAACGCACAATTTTTCCTTTCGAGGCATTGCAAAACACGTAATATTAAACTTCATTATTAACTTTTATGTATTTAAAGTACGATTAAAATATTTCACAAAATATTTTTACCTATTTCTTTACATATATTTTTTTGTTGTAGATTTTCTATATTTTCTCCAGTTGTATCTTCACATAAAAATTTAAATTACAATATATATATATCAAATTGATTCTAACTAATAGTGAGAACTAAAAAGATTAATATTTTTACCTATTTATTTACATATATTTATTGTATTTTCTCCAGCTACAACTGCAAAATAAAAATTGTAATTATGATATATTTATCAAATTGATTCAAACTAGTATTAAAATGTAAAAAATATTATTAAATTTTAAATAAAACTTGATCAATGTTCTTGAACAACCTGTGATAATTGATGGTGAAGGGTTTGATATAGCTTCAGTATTAATCAACATCACTTGTGTGTTTTGTTATATAAATTTTTCATGGTTGGATGATATCGTGCTATTGTTATGAATAGTATCTTTTTCCTAGTTGTTTGGCATCATGCCATTGTTAGGAATAATATCTTCCTATGATGGATTAACCTCATGGCTTGAGCTTTCTTATCCAATCATAATTATGCTACCAATAGGAATTGTGCTTTCTTGTAATGGATTAACCTCATGTATTGCAATTTTTTCCCCACTCATGATCATTTGCAAGGGCTCAACAGTTTCTGTCAATGAACATAAATACTTAGAATATAAAGTAAATATTGTAAACAATGAACTATTTTCCATTCTCACTTTATTACTGTAATACCTTTTCTATCTTGTTCGTAGGGAGGATACCTATTCACTGTCATACCTGTTCAATATAGTATTCACTTGGGGGATATCTGTTCTCAATTAGGAATCATAGAAGAAGAATAGTATGTTGTAAAATTTGGTTTTCTGATGCACAACCTAAATCACTTGTAATCTATCACCAATATTAGAGAATGATCCAAGACTTCAAAAAATACCTTTTACTTGGCCAATATATACTTTTCTCTAGGTCTCTGCTCTTCAAAACTTGTAATTTTTTCCTTATAATAAATATTCATAATTGTATTATATTTCCTAGACTATCCCTTACAAAGCCTATTTTCTCAATGTATACCATCGACAAGAGGGATCAAGCCTTATGTTGTTCACTTTTTTATAAGGTAGAGGTTCCATTCCACATGTTTTCTAATATAATTTATAGATGTATTAAAAATTATTAAGTTTAATCAATGTATTGAATGTGCGGATGTCTATTCTTCTATAGGAGTCATTGAGGAAGAATATATGATTGATATATGAGAATGAACATATGCCCATTCAATACATGCAATATGGAACTTGATCATTATAAAACCTCTATAAACTAAGTGGTTAAAAAATTAAGAATATTTGTAACTCTAATATAAAACATTCAGAGGAATGTTTTTTTCTAACTCTACCCATGATTCAGATTATTATCTGGTTTCCTTTCTCATTTAGGCCAGAAAATCTTCCATTATAAAACAAAGTATAATTTTAACTCCTTATTAGTTATCCTTTTTTATAAGGTAGAAGGGCCATTCCCCATGATTTCTAACATATTCTATAGAGGTATTAAAATTATTACGTTCAATCATTGTATTGAATGTGCGCATATTTCTATTATTCTCTTGGAATCATTTAGGAAGAATATATGATTGGTATATGAGACTGGACATATACCCATTCAATACGTGTAATATTGAACTTAATCATTGTAAAACATCTATAAAGGAAGTGGTTAAAAATTCAAAATATTTCTTACTCTAATAAAATGGACATATGCCCATTCAATACATGTAATATTGGAGTATTTATAACTCTAATACATGAAGTGGTTATAAAACATTCAGAGGAATGATTTTTTGTTACTCTACCCATGATTGATATTATCATTTGGTTTCCTTTCCCGTTCAAGATGGACAATTTTCCATTGTAAAAAAGTATACTTTTAACTACTCATGTCAAGCCCATTCTCAATTAAATAATAGATATAAAATTTAATTTTTCTTACAATGAGAAGATGTACATTTTCATAGTATTATCTTGTTTATAATGGGAAGAATCCCTTTCTCAAATTAATAAATATTACTTTGATTTATAATGCTTTGGTAACCTAGAATTTTTTTATAAGCAGAAGTATAATATCATATAAACAAAAAAATGTCTTATTTACACCCTGTTGTCCACAATCAAAATTTCCCCGCACTTAAAAGTGAATTTTCAAAATTTTGAGTATTGAATGTCTTCTCTGTTGTCTTTGAAATGTTAAAAGCCAAGAATTTGTAACAGATCTGCATTCCTGGGTCATTTTTTGTGTTTCTCGTGTACTTCGTGTATTTTTGTCCTGCATGTCCCAGTTTCAAACGGGCCCCTTTGTTGCATTTTCACCCGAAACTACTGAGCCACGTACTTCGCACATTTCTATTCTAAATGTCCCAAACACTTCTGGACCTGTTGTCACATTTTCACCCGAATTGATCAAGTCGCGTACTTCGGAACTTTTTGACCCAAATGTCCCAAGTCAAAAAAAAGTACGCTCTGTTCCAATTTTGCCCAAAACACCCGAACCATGTACTTCACGCTTTCTTGTCCCAAATGTCCCAATTTCAAAAGTGCGCTCTGTTCCATTTTCACCCGAAATGCCCCAACCACGTACTTCACCGCGTTTTCGTCCCAAAAGTCCCGAAATGCATTTATGCGCATTCTTCCCGCTTTGCCCGAGCCGCGTGTTTCGCGCATTCGCATTTCACATGTCCCAGATGAACCAAGGGCTATCCATACTTGGTTTTTTCCATGAATATGTTGCCTTTAAAATTGGTAGATATGAATTTAATGCGCATTGATTTCCTTTCTCTCTCCAAAAAGGCTATATAACGGGCAGACCCCCTTTTACATTTTTCACACTGCTTCTTCGCTCGAACCCTTGCAATCTAATTTCCTGCGCACAAACCCGTTCCCTACTGCAATTCCTTCCCGAGTCTAGATTGAATTTCTCTCTCAGCTACTATCAGTATGAAGATCAAATTCCAGGGACAAGAGCAAGTTTCACCACTAGAGTATGCCGTTCTCAACATCGGAGACAGTGAAGCTCGGCATCTCGATTTCCGCAATTTTTGGGCGAGGATGGCAGATGAAAACCCTACTCCAATGGCACAAATGATTCATGATAGCGGTTTGGCCTTTGTTGGCAGTTTCCCGATCTCGGTACAGTGTGCTGATACCGTGCTTTTGTGTGGAGCTCATTTCGACCCCCGCCTCGAGTGAATTGACCAATATACACGGGGAACTCATTGCCAAACTAGATGCTGCCGCCATTAGCACTGCTCTGAGAATCCCAGAGATGGATAATGCCATAGTTGTTTCCCGGGATCAAGCATAGGCCCTGTTCAATCAGGACAGCGACAAATATAAAGCACGGGTGGCAAGGTCCTAGCTGAAGAACCCTAAGAAAGGAGCTTCTTGTCTGACCAAAACCCTCTTATGGGTATATTTCAAAGAAGAGTTGTCCGATTTCATAATTCTGCTGGTTAGGGTTATGGGTTTGCCCACTACCAACGAATTCCATTTCTGGATGGGTCCGCTGATCAGTATGGTGTGCGAAGGAACGCAGAACATCAACTGGGCAGAGATTATCAGCATGAATTTGGCGGAGCAACTGTCCAACGTGCAGCAAACGAAGAAGTTCTATATGACTTCATACCTGATGTACACTCTGGCAGCATCAAGGAAGTGTTTTGGTTTCTCTTACATAGATGAACACAAAGATGATCCAATATATGCATACTGCCCGCAGTTCACCCTGGAGACCAGCAATCGTAACTTCAGAAGGGTCAACGACGCTTTCACCATGTACGTGGTTAGGCTGCTAGAAGGTGATACTGCCAGGAGGTTTTCTGATGAAGCTATGACTCTGATATCGCACTACGGTGCCTACTTCATCCAGTTCAGAAAGTTCTCTTATATCAGGTTAGCTGGCTATGAGGGCTCCCCCTCTGAGACTGCCCATGTTCTGTAATGATAAAATGGCCTTGATAGAGATATGCAGGCAACTAGACAAGTTGCATAGAACCTGCAGGGATAAGAGGATCACTAGTTTACACTTTCCCATCTCTTTGGGAAATTATACCTGCAAAACAGCCCTAGATGCACAGAATGTAGAAAGAGCCCTGATTCCCATCACGGTTGACTTCTTCAAGCCAAGGACTTGCTTCAACTTGAAGAGGTTCATTGGGCAGAACATCAAAATAGTCTATTATCACAGAGATGATACAAAATACTATTGGGCTGATTGTGATAATGATTTTGAGGCTAGAAGGAGGCACTATGGCAGTTTCTCCTTGCAATTAATTGAAGAACTCGGCCTATATCAAGTTCCTGAAGGGCTAAAGGATGAAAACTCTAATCTATACTCATATGAGTATGAAAATGTGGTTATACACACTCCTTTAGAGGACATGGATTGGAACAGGAAGGAGAGAGATGACCTAGGTGAGATCCTTGCTCCAGTTTTGGTCAGGACTAGGGTTATAGTTTGACAGGAAAGTTCGAGAGTTCAGGAGGCATTCAGGAGAATCCTCTTCTAAGGACGCTTCAACACCGAGAAGAGAAGCATCTATTCCAAGGTCTGAGACACCAGTGAAGACCCCCCCTGCCTCATCAACTCAGGGACCTGCAGAATCTACTCCTTCCTCATCCACCCAGGTATATAAGAAGAAACTCAAAGAAGTAAAGAAAGAACCTGTGGAAGAAGATCTCCAGAAAAAATAGGCAGATTTTCCTATAGGGCCAGAGAACATCATTGTTCTTAGTGAAAGTTAAGAAAGTGAAATTCCAACCCCTGCAAATGCTCTTGAAGACCCAGCTGATAAAGATAAAGAAGTGCAGTGCACTGAGCTTCCAGGTGTTGTAGATTCTTCTACCACAATTGCCTCCAGTGCCCCGTCCACATCTCAACTCGAGTCAACAGCTGCACAGACCTTGAGCATTATGAGCTCCCTGTCTCTTGGTCCCCTTGCCCCTCCTACTGATTCCTCTTCCTCTTTCGCGTGGGTGCAACCTTTGGTCGACAAAAATAAGAGAAAATTCTCCTCTCAAAGCTCGGGATCAAATTTTGATGCTGTCGCAGCCTTGTTGGGCACCACCCCTTCTCGTGCCAAGAGAGCCAAAGTCACCTCCAGAATAGTGGCTGACGCTCAAGGTCAGCAATTCCTGGAGATTGCCAAGCCTACAATGGATAAATCAGAGCAGGACTTACAGGCATATGACTTGGAGCTCTCGAGAATCCCAATGGGAGAGTCTACCCCTGAAGGTGAAATCCACAACCTCCAGGAAACAGTCACAAGAGTCATTGGAAGGGTAGAGAAAGGGCAGCAGACTATTGAACAGCTGGAAGAACAAGCCCAAGTTCTCACAAGTTTTATTAAGTCACTGTTATCACCAAATCACAGCACCCCTGGATGTTGATCAGATTTCTAGTTTGACCTCACTCTAAGCATCCAGTGTGAATTTCAAATGTAAGCCAATGGGTACTATCTCCAAGTTGTGGGACTTGCTATTTTAGATATGGCACAAACCTCCAGAGAAATTTCAGAGCTGGAAGCCATGGTGGCCACAGGCTTCTTCGGATGATGCAGGAGAAACAGGCTAATCTAGCAACCTATCCAATGGTTCCAGTGAAGCTTTTAAGAATGCAAAATCAAAGCCTGGATCATCTAAGCGGTGATACAGCCTAAACAAAGGCAATCTCTGAGTATGAGAAGATCTGACCAAAAGTTCTGACTTCAAAACAGAGTTGGCAAAGTGACAACACTAGAGCTGGTTTGGGACATCCACCTAATGCCAAAATGTGCCCATCTCAACTATTCCAGGGTCACCAATGATAATGAATCCTGCAAGAACATAATAAATAGACAAATTACTTGGAGAAAGATGTGGGTGAAACAATGGAAACACAGAAGGGAGATTTTCAGTCACTGGAAGCTATTTGTTGCTTTTCAAATGATATGCACAAATCTTCACTATAAACTCTTGTCGCCTTCATGCCATGCAGAAATTCGCTCTACATCAGGCTTGCTGCTTCAGAAAGAATCTCTTTCCCAGCTTTCTACCCAAGGAAAAGATGCCTTAAGGATAAGCCAACACTAGACAATTGCCAGAGAACTTGCATGAACAAAGATTAGATAAGGGAAATCTCTGGGAAATGGAAATCTGGCTTGGATGCAGAACAGCTGTAGAGAGGATTCCCATTGAGTGGAATGAAAGTATACATTGACTTGCACAAATATGCGGCCATACTGTCCCAGTTCTGCAAGCAGAGAAAGAGCATGTATTTTGATGACCATGAAGTCATTAACTCAACTCCCAGCTATCCATTACAAAGACACTGGGTTCTGAATCCGGCTTTCTTAAAAACAGTCAATGGCTGTTTCCTGATGATCAGAATCTCAGAGGAAATTTTCCTGGTCTCCAGGAAACAATTCTGACGGTAACCATTACTCTATGATAAGTTGAAAATGCAAAAGTTATGGCCTTCTGACTGTGCAGGACTATTTTGGCCAGCACAAAGAGGAGATTTCTGGCTGCAGCATTACTGACTGGAGCCCCCATGAATTTTTCCTTAATTCAAATAGGGTCTGGTATCTGAAAGTTTTCATCCAAAATTAAGAAATCCAGTTTTTGAGGCAGGACGTCGTCAACGTTCCAGAAAGTCCTTTTCAGATCAAATCGGACTTTGTTTGTCCTTCTGGTTCAAAGTTATGGCCATTTGAAGTTTCTCCGGATACCAAGAACGTTGACTTTTCCCTCCTGTTGACACCCATGGGCGCTTCTGATTGGTCCTCTGCTTGATTGGCTGCCTCCAAGGACCTGTAGAATTCTTTCCTTATCGAGACTACCCAGTATACCTGGGAAAAAATTCAAAATGGTAAAGAAGGAACCTCAGAGAATGACCCGAAGAAGAAACCTTTGAGAGTTGCCTTTCGGCTCCAGTGAACTTCATCGCGTATCTCGGGTCTTTTTTGTCCCGAACGACCCAGTTTGATTTTGGACCAATTCCTGGGACAGTGTTCCTGAAAATCCAGCCAGTTCGGGATATTTTTGTCCAGAGCACCGAACTTCCAGGTACTACTGATTCTTCTACCGCCATTACCTCCAGTGTTCTGGCTTCATCTCAGCTTGAGTCAACAGCCGCACAGACATTCGAGTGTCTTGAGCTCCCTGTCTCCAAATGGTCCCCTTGCAACACTCCTAGCCAATTTCTTCTTCCTCTTTTTGGCTTGGGTGCAACCTCTGGTTCGCGCCTGCCGCGTACTTTTGAGCCCGAATTGTCCTCTCAAAGCTTGGGACCAAAATTTTGGACTGCTGTAGTAGCCTTGATTTCGGCCGAACCGGCCGGTTCGCGCATTCTCGTGCCCAGAAAGCCAGAACGTACTTCCAGGATTGTGACCTTGATGCTCGAGGACTTAGCCAATTCCTTCACGATTGCTAAGCGCTGGAGTCGACAAATACGGAATCAGAGTTGCTTGACATCCGACTTGGAGCTTTCAAGCATTTTCTCATGGGAGACTCTACTCCTGAAGGTGAGATTCATAACCTCCAGGACAGGGGAGTTATACCAGAGTCATATGGAAGGGGACCCTAGGAGACATGGGCATCCTCGCCCTAGATCAATATGAATTGCTTGCATGTTATCAAAGTTACCAAGTTGGGGGTGACGAGTTTGGATAACAGTCACTCTTGTCTAAGGACAAAGTTTTAGACCCTACTCCCCTTGACTCGCTCTACCCCCTCCTATAATTCTAAGCCAAGATGAAGTGCAAAGAAATTAAAGATATGCACAAGTATTCTATCTATGGTAGAGCTATCGAAGCCATGGTGGATGACATGCTTGTTTCCGGGCTAAACTTCATCGACGAAGCTTTTAAGCTACATGGAAAGGTAGACAATTTGCAACATAAGCTATCCTCTACCATTGAGGTTATGAATAAGGAGCTTAAACTCTGGCGCAGTTGCATTGTAGACCTTCACCTCATGGGACAGACAGACGAGAACGTCTTACACTGGCGAATAAGATTTTCGATGATGTCAAAGATAATCTATCAAAATCCTGGGTCTACATCTTAGAGTGGAAAATCAGAGTCCTGGAAGAAGCTGTAGGAGAAATGAAGAACAGTTGGCAAAAGGGAGAAGCTTTCAAGATGCTAGGCAGTTGCTGCTTTCAAAGATATGCATTATCATCTTCAGGATGAAAAACTCTGGCGCTTCCCTTCGTCCTTGCAAGAAATCAAAGCTCAGTTCAGAGCTTTTGTCAAAGATAATCTTTTCAAGGAAAGACTCCATCTCTAAGGACTAGATAAAGGAAATTTGTTCTTTTCAGTCTACCATTGAAGAAGCAAACAAAGACTAATCATACTCACGTCGAGTTTGATAAAGAGATGGAGAAATGCCTAGGATTTTGGACTCAGTCTGTAACTAACACATCAGTCCCTCGTGACAAGAGATATAGCTGAGTCATTGAAGAAGTTCAGGCAGCAGATTCTGAAGACAGTGGGTCCCTCCCAGTAGCCGGCCACCTGTCTCCTTCTCCTTTCTTTCCTCTTCTTCCCTTTCTTTTCGTATTTTTTGTAATCAGTTAAGGTATTGTAATTGGAGGTCCTTACACTATTCTTTAGTTAAAAATAAACGGTTACGAAGAGTAACTGACTTGTAAGCTATATAATGGCCTTTCCACGCCATTTTGAAGAGGAGGAAGAACTTGGAATATTTGCTAAAAGTGTAAATAGATCTTAAAAGAAATCAATACAAAAAGGGCTTTTCATTCTTTGTCTATTCTAATTCTTGTTATCTCTGTGTTTTCCTTTAATATCGTGAAGATCATTTTGTTCCTAACTCGTTAGGTCTCTCTGATTGCATACTGTTCAGTTTTGCAAATACAGTGATCTTGTACAACCAAGAAGGAACTTTGTGTCCTTGATTAATAAATCTGAAGAAGGTTATTTATGGAACTTTGTGTATTTAAATTTAATCTCATTCAGCCAATGCAAATGATCTTGTCTTAAATTCTTTGAAGCTTCGCATACCAGGAGGAATTATTCTGCTATCTATAATTCTGAATGTATGCTTGTTCTGCTCATCTCCTTTTTCCCCTTTCCTCAGTCCTTGCGTGATTGATGATCCTTGTGGAAAACACTTTCGTAATATCCAAGTTTAACCATAAAATAATGTTCTGTATATTTGTAAATAAGTTCGTTTCAGAATAAGGGAACCTCTCCCATTAAAGAGGAGGGACTTTTCGTCTCCTGTCTGTTGCTCTCTAAAAAGTCCTATTTGACGACCAACACATATCAACCCCTCATCACATAGCTATTTGAAAATTAAAAGAGAAGAATTTTTTTTTTCTTATTCACAGGTACTCTCCACAATGGGGGAGCCTACTTGTACAAAAAAAATTAATTATTTCATCCATTAGTAGTTATTTCTATTGTTTCTTTATCAAGTCTTCACACTCTTAGCCTATAAGACATAGGTTAATCTTGTTCATGTGGGGTATTATATATCTCATCCCCATTCTAGATTCTTCCATTCCATATTTTTTACGTACAATCTTGTCTAGAAGCTTACTAATGGAAAATATATCTTTCAAAGAAGACATCTCCTTAACAAGAAAACACTTAACTTCTTTACCCATATCTTTTTTCTGCCCATCTCAGTATAAGGTGATGATCCCTTACATCTTACTAGTTATGTGGGCCTGAGATTTGGGGGAAATTTGTCTTTACAAAACAAACACAATACACAAATAAGGAAAAATATACCAAAAATACAAAAAATTCAAAAGCATTACACCTTTCATCTTTCACAGTCTTTGGTGTTGAGCTCACGCTTCTTACTAGTAACGTGAGAAGAGAAAAAGAGAAAGGTACCCTTACTCACCTACATCTTGTCTTTGATGTTGATCCCTTATCTCTTACTAGTGGTACGGGGGAAAATGTAGGGGGTCATTTTAAAAAAAAAGCAACAAAAATCCTTCATAAAATTTAATCAGAAGTGCTTAATCATACAAAATAAAAAGAATCAATTTAGTTGCTCATGTTAAGAGAGAAAACCACTCCTTACATTAGGTCTTGTAAACAATATGCCACCTGCGGGTCTAAGTCTATTCATGACCTATAAAGTGAAATCATCTTAGAATCTGTCAAATAATATTAATTAGAGATGAGTCATATTTTCCCAAATGAACCATTATTAACCTCTTGTGTTTTCATTCATCATCTTCATTTTCACATCACTATCTCATATGTATTACATCCTTTTTGGATCTTGGTGTTGAGCACTCACATTTTACTAGTTGCATGGAGTCAAGGTCAGAGTCAGACATCCTATCACTATATCATCTACATTATGCAAATGTAATGAAATGTTTATAATTTTTTGAACATAGGTTCAAACAATGCAAATTTTATCGAGTAAAAAAACATATATTTCAAAAATCCAAAAAACATCCAAAATATTCAAAAATCACAAACATTCAAAGTAATCAAAAATACAAAAAATAAAAAATCATTCAAAATCCAAAAACATTCAAAAAATGTTCAAAA